>BPLQ01007537.1:0-251910 GCA_021605075.1 Caerostris darwini
TCAGCCCACTTTCAATATTTTTTCATGATTACTAAAGGTTTCATGACCTGAAAAATGTATCTTCATTGTCAATGTCAGTTCATCAGTTTCAACTTCAGCAAGAAGTCTACGAATATAGAATCGGCTTTTTGACCAACAGGGTGAATGCAAGAAAAGCAACGAACTGATCATATCAACTATGAGAAATAACTGGTCTGTAGGAGAAACGAAAAGACATGCAGTGTCATCCCATAATCCTCAGTATTTGACCAAACCTGCATTAGACAACGAAAGATTCTGGAAATACTTCTGAACTCTCTGAAAAGGCAGAGTGGTGACTAACTCAGAATAAACCGAAGTACTTCTAGGAATAGGAGTTCACCAAGGGGTTGAGGTCATAACAGGGCTTGGGGTTGTCCTGACGGGTTAATTTCTGCAAGCAGAAACTTATCCTTAGACACTATTTTGAACATAGTGAAATAATAATCTGTTTATATTTTGAAAGCCAGGCAATTCAAAAAGAATTGTAGATCACGTGATTTAATATTGGTCAACCATTATATTTAACAACGCATATTTCATGCTAGTTTAAAAAAAAAAAAAAATTAAATCACGTACAAATGAAATTTTATTTTAAATAAAAGTTTTTGAAATTAAAGTTTCTTGTATTACGATAGGAGATTAATCTGTTTTAAATATTAAGTTATACGCTTTTTTTTCATTTACTTTTTTGGAGATGCCGCTGATTCTAATCAGGATAACCTCATGCTGACACATGATATATAAAGAATGCACTGAGATCTGTATTGTTTATTCTTTATCCAGTACACAATGAAATATTTTCTGTATTTAAATTTGTCAAGAAGATTTATCAAGCAAGATTTCGATAATATTAAAAATGACATTAAAATATTAAATCCTATATACAAGTAATTATATTCAAATTTGGACACTGTATTATTAATGCATTATTAAAAAAATAATGCACCATAATTGGTGCATTATTATTATATTTATGCATTATTTTAAATATTTATTATTTACAATTAATGCATCATAATTGCATTATTTAAAATTATTTTAAATATTATTTATTAATTTATTTAAATGCATTATTTTATTTTAAATGCACCATAATTGTACCTTTATAACTTGTTCGATAACTTTCAACTTTTAAAATAATTTCTATTGTTAATTTTATACATAGTTTTCAAATATAAATGAACTAAGAATGTTCTGACTTTTAATATGTAATAAATTTATTTCAATATGAATTTATAGATTATTATTTTTTATCGGAAAAATAAATTATTATGATTTATAATAATTAACTTATTTGTTATTTATCATCTTAAATAAAACAATTTTATATGGTACTGAAAGCATGCTTCATAAAAGAAATTCATTTTTTAACTTTGGAGTTAAATCTTGCAAAATATTTTTAATTTTATCGAATTGCTTGTTAGTAATTTTACATTATATATAAAAGTATAGTTTATACAAATATTAAAAATATGTAATTAATAAAAGATAATAATTATTTTTATTTACATATGTCAGTTGTGTTAATGCTTTTAATTATTATTAAATATTTTTACCATATGTATTATAATTTGCATTCTAATCAAGAAACATTAACTGCAAAATCTCTTATTTACCATATATTAATCATGAACAGATGATTTTATTCTTTATTTTTGGATTGGATGTCTAGAAATACAAAATACTTCTTTTTTGGAGTTTCTAGAAGCAGCAAAACATTTAAGTAATTTCCTAACAATTAGTCTTGCAATAGAAAATATATAATTCTTATAAGTTTCCTTTGCAATTATCTTCGAAATCAACATTTTACAAAATAAACATAAATCAACATTTTACAAAATAAACATAAATCAACATTTTACAAAATAAACATATTTAATTACTCTATTAAATATGTTTCTAAACGATTACATAACTGGACGTGCAACATTAGTTTACTATAATAGTTAACAAACAATTATGGAGATTTAAAATTGTTGTCCTGCTTTAAGGAATAACACATTAAACCAAATTAATAACACAATTTATGTATATATATATATATATATATACACACTCAAGACAAAACATTATGACCACCCCTACATTTTGCAATGAATTCGGGGGGTTGCATATGTAAGATTAACGTTTAAGAAATAAATGTTCTGTGGAAAATATTCAAAAAGTAATTCTCTACTTTTAATTTATTAATGATATATGCACATATTATAATGCTGTATAAATTATATTTTGCCTTTAAAGTCAATTTGCTTTAAATCTCAATATACTTAATATTTTTTCTTATCAATATCTTCATTGCAGTTTTTAACAAGCAATTGCGTCTTGTGAGTTTTTTAATGTATATTTTTAATTTGGTTAGAAAACCTTAGATCTAACTTCTTAAAAATAAAATATTTTTTTCTTTAATGACTAACTTGAACCATCGATGATAGGTATCATTACTGGTTCATCAAAACTTTTCAAATAATAACTACTTATAATCACAAAGAAAAATGACTGGGAACTGGATTTAAATCACAGATTTCCTCCACTGCTGTTGGAATAGTTAAAAGAATTATAAGTTCTTTTAATTATTATATGGATATATATATAATTAAAAGAACTTATGGATTTATAATAAAGAACGTATATGGAGGTCATATATATTTCAAATTCAAATTGAAAGAGGTATAACTGGAATTTTCCAGTTTGATGTAGATTATTTAAATTTAGTTACTATATTTGATAATATTTAATACATAATAATTATGTTTATGTGTATTTTCTTGCGCAGTGCCATCTCGGAAAAAGTTTTATGTCAAAAATATATTATGAACGAAAAAAGAAAACAAAATAAAAAAGGATAAAAAAATTAAGCTTTACATTCATTTCAATTTATCATGTGTGTACATATTTAGCTGAATTAATACTTATGGAAGTATACCAATGTTCTATAATCGCAGAAATTTAAGAAGAAATTCGTCAAATACTAAAAGAATGAGAGTTCTGCTCTTTAGAGTTACGCTTTTTTATTTGGCGAGTTATTTCCATTATGTTTTGCGCCACGTCCTCTTCTAAACAAACGAAATGACTTCTGCATTAAAAAAGTACTGCAAATTTGGCGAACGATTGTATTTGGCTGGAAAAAGAAACTTGGTGAAATTGGAACCTCTAATCAACACAAGAACAAAACAAGAACAATCAAATTCAAGAGCGGCAGGAATATGATGAATTGTCATAAAACTAGAAATTTGTGATAAAGCAATTGTTCAAATACTAATAGAAGTACTACATCATACTTAATATACTAAATATTTTTTTCTTATCAATATCTGAATTACAGTTTTTAACAAAAAAAAAAAAAAAAAAAAAAAAAAACAGAACTACAAAAAGTGGGTGGTGTGTTTTTTTTAATGTATATATTCAATTTGATTGTGAGAACTTTAGATCTAATAAAAATAAAATAATTTTTCTTTAATAACTAACTGGAACCGTCGATGATAGGTATAATTATGTTTCGCGAAAAATTTTCAAATAATAACTACTTATAATCACACTTTTTATAAAAACTCGAGCAAAAGAAAAATATTTTTTTTCTCAATGAAATAAAAATTAAACCTTCCAAATGTTTCAACATTTTAACTGCTGTAATTACAAAGAATTTCCTACGTTTTGTCATTTTTTTGCCCATTAATTTAAAGTCAGTAGCGATTTATTTTGATTTGTAAGACTTCGCTGAACTAAGAAAAAAAAAGGAATAGAATGGGGCAAATATATACATAGATAAAGAAAAAGACATGTAAGAAAAATGACTGGGAACTGGATTTAATTCACAGATTTCAGCCAGTGCTGTTGGAATAATTAAAAGAAGTTACAACGTATAAAAAAAATCCGATCCAAGAAGTTTAATTGAAACTCTCTGTAAAAACTTACTTTAAAGAAGACTGTTTCAGAATTTTAAATCAAGGCGGACAACATTAATGATGCAATAGTTCTATCCACATGTTTGTTTAAACTTTTTTCTTCCATGCTGTCATTTTTCTTTTTCTTGTTGTTTCAGTGAAATAACGAAGATAAAAAATTATTTTTCTCTCTTCTTTTTTTATGTGTATTGCCACGCACTTCTTGGCAATGCACGATTATTTAAAGAAAAATCTCTCTCTCCTTGCTTTGAAAGAATAGATAGTGGATAAGGAAGAATATTTCGTAGGCATTTCTTTAAATTTATAAATAACTACATTATTGATGTTCTTCTTTTCCTATTCTTGTGCAATATATATATATATTTTATTTTGTGCATTATTAGTGTTATCCTAATTATCTAACAACGGAAATGTTGTAGATATTTATTTGTAACGAAATTTTACTAGTTGTGCAATTACAAAAAAATATTTAATAAAAGAGGATAAATTGAGATTTAAAATTTAATATAAATATGATTTATTATGTTTATCAAAAAATTTCAAATCCTGTTTGTCTCAGAGTAGAACATTTACAAATTTTATAATTTCACATGTATTTACAGTTCACACTTACTATTCTACTACAACTAGAAGAATATTCACAATTACTATTATTCTAAAACTTCTAGTAAGTTAGTAAAGTTAGGAACTATTATTCTAGTAATTTAGTAAAGGAAACACATTTTCAATTATCAGCAATAACATAATACAATTGTTTGCAGTTATATGAACATATTACTAATAACTAAGTCAGTTAGTTGGCTGGTTTCGGTTTTATGGCACAAGGTTCAGGCTATTTGGCCATGCTGTGCTAAACAACAGTATTTTTTTCGAAAATTCTATTAAAATAAAATTGTGAAACGAAGAAAAATTTAATTACAAGTACTAGTAAAATCAATTAAATATGGAATTAAAATGTTGATAAAATATCTGATAATTTGGTGCTTTTAAAATATTGTCAACTAAAATGCTAGTTTATGACACTGATGAAAACAAGATAAAATGTTGCAGCAAACAAATTTCAAATATAAGCCATTAACCAATTTTAACAACAAATAATAAAATATCAACATTGGGGAGAGTCTCCCAATAAGCCGGATAGGGAAATAAGACAGTGAAAAAATATATAGAATGAAAAAAACATAAATATATTCGACTTTTTGAAATTGTTCAAATGCTCCAAACGGCAGGGTTTTTTTTCTTGTTAGTGTGCACGTGAAAATATCATTTTGTGAGTACTTCTGTGTATGAATTTATTTAATGAAATTATATTTACATTTACAGTTACATTTACAATACAGTTACATTTTGTATGCCTTGTAAAGTATTTTATGGAATACGAAGTAAATATTTTGCGCTTTAAATTTAAAAAATAAATAAATAAATATACCTTTTATAAAAATAATAATGATTTGTCTGCCATTTATCTTTAAATCTTATAGGGAAAGTGTATTTAGTAAAATAAATCGAGTTTAATTTGTATCGCTGTAATTAATGTTAGCGTGCATGTGCTAATATATTTTTGTGAATACTTCTGTTTATGAATTTATTTAAAAAATTATTTTTCTGTAAATATTTGTTATAGACTTAACTGAAAACATTTATAAAAAAACAACAAATTCAAAAAGACAACTACACACTTTTATAAAATATATTTAATGTAAAAAAAAGGAATAATATCCAGTGTTAACATAAAAAAATATGTTCAAAACCGAATATTACCGAAAGTTATTACAGTTCTTGCCCATACCCATGTCCTAATTACCTATCCCACCTGAAAATGTTTTTCCCCGAAATATTTTAACGAAAGTTGAATAACAGATAGAAAATAGAAGTTAAAAAATTTTTGCTATAAAAACTTAAATGAAATTTAATGCATAAATTATTTGAAAACTAATTTTCATATTATTATTATCTATACTACTTAAAGCTTTCTTATTTTGCTTAAAATGTTTTTAGTTAAAAAAAAAAAAAAAATGAAAAATGAAAACTATACTCAGTTTACCAAGAGTTTTATTTTATTTTTTGTTATTAAAAAAAATATTACAATATAAAATATTTCATGCCCATACTCGGGTTCTATTTTGCCATCACGACTGACAGTGAATTTTTGGTATCCTATGAAGATTTAAACCTTGGATGCGTGACATTTAGAAGGTTTAAGTTCAAAATTTCTCGAAAGAAAAGAGCTCTTCTGCGAAGGTTTAATCCGGAAATAGCTTTCTTCCAAACTGCTCAAACCATGGCCAATCTTGGCTCATCCGAGAGAAGAATATGCGCATAACAAAGAAGGGAAGAGGAAAATCTGTGTGCTCTCAGGTTAGGATCAGGGTAAAGTAAACAGAATATTCTAAGAAGAAATTTCTCCTCTGTAAGTATAAGTACTTACTGATATTTCCACAGTCTTTCTTCCCAGAAAAACCATTCATCTCCAAAGTGAACACTTTAAAATGGCCTCTAGTCCGAGCTACAAGTTAAATAACCCATATAAAACACTGCCCCTTTTTTTAAGGTATAAAATATTCTATGGTTAGATAGCGGAATTGCTTCACCATGAAGCAACTATCTGAACCCTTTCCTTTATCCAGCACACACGAAAAACCATATTGAAAAAAATAAACTTGTTTACTAAGGTAAAAAAAATGCAGCACCGCAGTCGTTCAAACAGCCTTATAAAACATTCTGGAACATCCCCGTCCCATCTTTATTGAAGCATCTGTTCCAACAGGATAAATTATCATCGGAAACAGGTTAGACAGTAGGGGGTAGGTGAAGGTGCTGCAGTAATTCTTGGAGGTGCACGGAGAACAGCTTCAATGATTGTCAGAGGAGGGAAGCTTTCTGTATCGCTTGTTGCTATCTGCCATTACAATGCCGCTCACGTTAGATTGATCAGAAAGAAGAAAAACCTGTATCAACACCCTAAGGAAAAGTTATTGTGTAGCGATCATGTATGATGCTTCTTACTGGCTGAGAAACTTGCGTGCATGTAATAACAATGTATTGCTTAATAAATGAAAACGTGAAGGTGATGCAAAACTTTGATAGAGGATAGTGAAAGCAAAGTGATTGATTAAAAACATTTTAATTTTATTTTGAACTATATATTGTTACTATTCAAAGTTGGATATTGGCAGATATTTCTGATTTGGCTGATAGTTTTAACTTAAAAATTTTCTATTTAGCTGAATATGTTTCAGTTGAAGTCAGCAATATATTACAACTATTTAAAAAAAAAAATAGTAATTAAAATTATTTAAAAATAAAATCTTATTAAATTTTAATAAAATATTTTATAATTAATAATTGGAATTTTTTATTTATTCATTTTTAAGAGATATCATTACTTCGTACATGCGCAAAGCCTAAATCACATATTTGGACGTAAATTACCAACATTATATGCTTGATATTCTTTGTACAGTTAAATTTTTTTTCTTTTTCAAAATTACACAGAGGATGAAGTTAAGGAGTTATTTTGCTGTAAATATTATTCGAATAAATAATGAAATATACTCAATTCGATTTAAGTAAAAATTTAAAGTATAATATTTTTATAACATCGAACTTCAATATATCTTCTGAGAAAACAGCGATTACATGGAAAACAAGCATTTTAAAATAGCCTAACCTAATATTCATGAAGTTGTATATATATATATGTATGTATATTTTGCTGATAATGAGCTTATTTATACTTAAAAGTCTTTCACATTCGAGTTGTTGAGCGAATTATAGTGTGGAAGAAAAAATCTGTATCATCATTTTATAAACTTTTATCATTGTAATGCTACCATTGATAAAATAGGAATTTACTATATACATATATATAATAGCATGGTGCATCTTTGCTATCAGTGACTTTAAAACAAACCTAAAAGCACTGATGGAAAAAAATGTCAAACTTTAATTAATTTAGTGCGTTTTTGTATTGGCATTATTTAAAGTTGGAATTAGCTAACAAGATGAATTACAGATTGGATGCACAATATCTGCATCAGTGGCAAGGAAATTATTTTGTATGTTTATAAGGTAAATATTTAGCCTCATTAAACTTGCCCCAATAGTTGGCAGAAATAGTTCTGTTGATTTTCATTATTTAATAGGTGTAAGAAGCTTTTCAAACAGCTTGTTTGGTTTTTGTGACATTATATAAATTTCAATTAAATTACTTAGTATAAAAATTAGTATATGAAAATTTTTAAATAAAAATTACGATGCAGATTACACATTCAAATTCCTGAGCTACGCAAACAACTTAATTGTGAAATAAAATGTTTTTATTTTTTATTTTTTTATGCTTAAGCATCTAAACAACAAAATAATAAACAAGATAAATAAGCTACCTGAAGTTAACTTGAACATTTGAACAGAGCAATAAAAATAAAATAATTAAATTAAACTAACACTGTTTCAAAAATAAGCAAATTTTAAGACGATCAGATTGGAAAACTACGTGATATACAACTATTTAAATTGTTTCTCCAATACGTAAAAATGAATTTGTATGTACTTTCTGTCAGTATTGAGTTTAAAATGATACATTAAAAGAAACGTAATATACTAAAAAATAAGAAAATACCAAAATCTCAAAGTTTATTTTTATTTTACTTTTGCATAATTCAATCATTTTGTATTGATTACGTTATATTGAAATTCATAGGAATATACACATGTCGTGCAAAAATAACTTGCAATATATATTATAACATACACATTTATTTGAATATGTATATTATAATAAAAAGCTTAATGTACATTATTATTATTATTTAAAATCGGATCGGAATCCACTTTAAAACTGTTAGTCCCGGTGTGTTTAGCCCTCGTGAGCACAAGATGACAGTAAAGTGGCAAACCAAATCTAAAGGCCTTTATGTAATCAATGTTCCCTCTTTAGTCCTCTTGCATGGATTGCTGGTTTACACATAATTGAAGCACGAGGGTGATCTACTTTTGAGAAAACGTGTATACATATATATATATACACATTGCTGAATTCTGAAACAATACTGAACTCAAGTGCAAATTAGATTATAAAGTATTTTGATAAAAGTAGCCCTTTTATCAACTAACTATCCACCCTGAAATTAAAATCTAACTCCCTCTGCTTCACCAAATGCAAATGATTCAGCAATTTATAAGCCACCGCCACATTATCGAATCTCTCTTCATTAGCCACTGACTTTTATAAAGTTGTTCATGACATGGTTCAATACTGCACAATTCCATCCTTTTAATAAATCAGAATTCCATCTTCCCCAATGGTTACAGATGTGAAAATAACTTATTCAAAAACGGGGTCTATTGGATGGAAATAGGTGCGACAATGGAATATATTTAATCAGTTTTGTCGCCTGGCCGAGTGTAAATGTGTCAATGTCTGAAACGGTCCCGATGACTTATGGACAACAAGTCGGCGGGTAAGATAACTTTCCTCAATCCATAAAGTGGTCATTTTAATTAACCACAATCACCCGAAAAGAAAGACCCGCCCAGATGAATTATAAAATGTCCATTCCCCGGTACCAAATCCATCCGGACTGCCCAGAGACTGCCGCCACTCAATAATAAATTTCTCTGAATAACTAATGACCACACATGAGGGGAGGCATTGTTCGACGAACCCTCCCCGAGAATAATTAAGAACCAAGGGAAGCCTGTCACTTGGAAGTCACATTAGCGTAGTAAATTAAACGCGCTCATTTTCCCACGTCAGAAACATAACTCGGCTCTCTTGAAGTAATCGAGCCCAAGTTCCGAGAGCTCCGTATTAATTCGAGCTCTACTCAAGTAATTAAGTAATCATGCCCATACTCAGGTTCTATTTTTCCATCACGACTGACAGTAAATTTCTGGTTCCTATGAAGATCTAAACCTTGGATGCGTGACATTTAGAATTTTTAAGTTCAAAATTCCTAGGAAGAAAAGAGCTCTTCTATGAAGGTTAGCTTTCATCCAAACTGCTCAAACCATGGCCAATCTTTGCTCATCCGAGAGGAGAATATGCGCATAACAAAGAAGGGAAGAGGAAATCTGTGTGCTCTCAGGTTAGGATCAGGGTAAAGTAAACAGAATATTCTAAGTAGAAATTTCTCCTCTGTAAGTATAAGTACTTACTGTTATTCCTACAGTCTTTCTTCCTAGAAAAACCATTCATCTCCAAAGTGAACACTTTAAAATGCCCTCTAGTCCGAGCTACAAGTTAAATAACCCATACAAAACCACTACAATTTTTTTTTTTATGTATGAAATATTCTATGGTTTGATAGCGAAATTGCTTCACCATGAAGCAACTATCTGAACCCTTTCCTTTATTCAGCACACATGAAAAACCATATTGAAAAAAATTAACTTGCTTCCTAAGGTAAAAAAAATGCAGCACCGCAGCCGATCCAACAGCCTTATAAAACATTCTGGAACATCCCGTCCCATGTTTCTTGAAATATCTGTTCCAACAGGATAAGTTATCGTCGGAAACATGCTAGGCAGTAGGGGGTAGGTGAAGGTGCTGCAGTAATTCTTGGAGGTGCACGGAGAACAACTTCAATGATTGTCAGATGAGGGAAGCTTTCTGTATCGCTTGTTGCTATCTGCCATTACAATGCCGCTCACGTTAGATTGATCAGAAAGAAGAAAAACCTGTATCAACACCCTAAGGAAAAGTTATTGTGTAGCGATCATGTATGATGCTTCTTTCTGGTTCAGAAACATGCATATATGTAATAACAATGTATTGCTTAATAAATGAAAAAAGTGGACGTGATGCAAAACTTTGATAGAGGAAAGCAAAAGCAAAGAGATTGATAACAAAAAACATTTTTATTTCATTTTGAAGTACAATATTACACTTTCGAAGTTGGTTATTGGCAGAAATTTGTTGTTTGACTCATTGATAGTTTTAACTTAAAAGTTTACCATTTGGGTCAATATGTTTCAGTTGAAATCAGTTATTTAATGGTATGTGAATAGTATTTATTATTATTTCAAATTAAAAGTTACAAATAAAAATTATTTAAAAATAAAATTTTATTAATTTTTTTTTTTTTTTGAAGGGATTTTAATTTTTAAATGTATTATGATGCATACTACCAACCATAATATTGTCAAAATTAATAATGATAATTTATATTGAGTTATTTTTTTAAGTAAAAAATTTGATTTCCAGTATTTTTTTAAGAATAGGCATATCGAAGTTCAAAATAACTTCTGAGAAAATAGCAATTATATGGAAAACTAACATTTTAAAATGTCGCCACCTAATCCCTATATATATATATATATATAACGTATTATGTTTCTATTTTGCTGCGAATGAGCTCATATTCTAGCTGTTGCTGCGACTTAAATGTCAAAGAAAAACTGTGGATGAACATTATATACATTCTTATCATTATAATGATCCCTTTGGCAAAACACGAATTTGCTATATGTATATAGTATGATGCCTTTTTGCTAAAAGGACTTAAAAATAAATCGAATAGCCTTTGGAAAGAAAACTTTTCAAGCTTTCATTGATCTGAAATTTCTGAAATTTCATTGATCTGCTTTCATTTCTGATGTGTTCTATTATTAACTATTAAAATAAATATTATTTTGAAATAAATGTTAATGGGACTAATTTTAATATTGAAGATTTTTTTTTATATAAATATAAAATTAAAACAGGAAGCCTATTTTATATTTAAATTATATATATGAATTAATACATTAATACATTATTTTTTATATTTATCTTTAAGTTATATTCAATTTAGTTTTTTAGTTTTTAAGTTTTTAGTTTTATTTGTTTTAAATACTGTATCTGCGGTAAGAAATGTTGCCGCTAGGAGGTAGGCACCTGCTATATTCTTGTTGTGCAAGATGTACTGGACACAGCATTATCGTTCTGCTCTAAAACTGTAGATGATTTAATTTCAGAACACTTTTTTATTCTCAAACTTTTATTCACAATAGTTCATAAATATTTTTTTAAAGAGAAATTTGTTTGTAAAATGCTATTTTTCTTTGGAAAAACTAAAGAAAAAAAAGTTTAATTAGTCCTGGTATATCATTTGATATCTTTATTTCTAAGGCTAATTATTATCTGCTATTCGTATAAGGCTCAATAAAATATTTAATACTATTTATAATGATCAACATTAAAAACAAAAATTTAAATACATCATTTATATTATTGGATGAAATAATATGTAAACCAATAATGAAATAATATGTGAAATAATGTGTGCGCCCCCCCCCCCCAGAGGAATTATAAAAGGTCCATTCCCCGGAACCAAATCCATCCGGACAGCCCAGAGACTGCCGCCACCCAATAATAAATTTCTCTGAATAACTAATAGCCACACGTGAGGGGAGGCATTGTTCCAGAGAACAGAATAATTAAGAACCGAGCGAAGCCTGTCACCTGGAATTCACATTAGCGTAGTTAATTAAACGCACTCATTTTCCCACGTCAGAAACATAACTCGGCTCTCTGGATGTAATCGAGCCGAAGTTCCGAGAGCTCCGTATTAATTCGAGCTCTACTAATTGCGAGATTTCTCTCTGGCGAGAGTGTCTGGAGGGTTAAGTTTGAGAGAGAGTAGACGGCTTTTCTGGAAAAGTGTCCTCCTGGTAGGTCAGGTGGTGATTAGGGAGTGATTCCGGTGACAGGTTCGAGGAGCCAATTGGGTGACGATGTGGGATGAGATAATTTTTAGCCCGCCAGAAATCAGACACCTTTCTTTGGAAGGAGATGAGTTCGTCTATTACTCGTATATAAGTGCCTGAAGAAAGATGGAGGAGCTAAAAGAAATAAATTTACGTAATAGTTAGCTTCAACGTTTAATTCAAATTTTCTTGAAAACCCAGCATGGTAATAAGACTTATGGGCTTTATGTCATGCAATGCGATGAGAAAACTTCTATGTATTTAAATTTTTCTCAGGTTACCTTTGTGTAATAATATATTAATAAATATTTCTAAAATTTCAATTCTCTTAACACGCTTGTCTTTCAAACACGATAAGAAAACATTAAAAATATACTACACCTAGTTATTTTATCAGAACATGTTATGAAAAAGGAATATATCCGTAAGAGAAAAAAATAATTCTTACAGTATTTACATTATATAATTTTAATCAATTGTTGTTTAAATGAACGTATTTTTCTTCATTATAAGAAACATAATATATTTTTAGAATAATGATTAATGTTATTCGAAGAAATATCAAAGAGGAAATATGATTATATTTATTGGGAGATATTACAGAGTATTTAAATATATGCAAGATTTTTCTAAAATATTTGACTAAAATGGAAAGAGAGAACCGAAATAAGTAGATTTGGTGATCTGATAGAAAAGGTGAAAGTAGATAAGGACGATATGAGTACAAATAGGAAGTACAAGGCTAGTAAAACATTTACAAGGCAAATAAACATTTTTACAAGGCAAATAAACATTTTAATGATTAAATCATTTACTGAAGATGGTTATGTCAAGAACATGGTCTACGAAAGTCCCATCGATCGATGTATGATATAAGGGCAAGACTCTTAGTACGCGTTAAGTAGCACTAGTTTTTATTAAAGCATGCCACGTGCAACCAAGAATTTTGAATTCCGGTTGGTGGTCGCCTTTTTAGGCAACTGTTATAAAAAATGTAACTATTACAAAGTATATTTCTTGTAACTTTACTTGTCTTTCTTAAAATGTACACATATTCCTTACATGCTAACACATACACGCGAAATTCTTATAGTAATTCTAATATTCGATTACAAAATCTGTTAACTATGTTCTTTCTACAAGGCTTTACATTTTTGCTAGATAATTTAGATACCATGTATAAATATATATATTCATTCAGAATTTTTATTGAGGTTGAATAAAATTTTATTTTCAAATCAATGTTAAATTGAAAAATATAAATTAAATAGTTAAATAGTTATCAAATCCAGTAAATTGCATTGGCAAGTCCTCCAGGAAAACAAATATAAAATAATAGCAAAAAACAGAAATTAAAAATATAAAAAAATATATTTGTTTACTTATTCTTACTAAAATTAGAAATATTAGTAATAAAATATTTTTTTAAAATATTAAATAAAATATTATTAATAAAATATCTTGAATACAACATTCAAAACTCAGAATTCTTTAATATCCTCAATATTTTCGAAAATGCAGGTTTAACGAAAATATTAAATTTGCTTTTGGAATTCGAATAGTATATCATACGATATTCAGAGACTCGACATAAAACAGGACATTATTCACTATTCAATTCCTAAATCCACTTTTGTTCCAGAACATTCAGAACAATGACTTGTCTTCCTATAAATTAATGCAGCCTTTATGATCAATGGCCCAAGTGTTTTCTCAAATGCTGAAGAAAAAATATATATATATTTTTTAATTTTAATCAAATGTATATTCAGGACGATTGAAACTATTTTGATTAAAGAAAGAATATGGTTTTGTTACATTCTCACTTATTTACCGTTGATGAATTAAAAGAATTCATTTGAGACAAGGAACTAATTAACTGCTATTTTGTTTAAAATTATGTTCTGTTTCCAAAAAGGAGATTACAGATTCACAAAATTTTATCTTGTTGGTTAATTTAAGAGTTAATTACTGATTTAAATGTATCTCATTTAGAAAATATTTCTTTAATTAGATTTGATTCATTTAATTACAGAGGTTCACATGTTATGTAATTGCATATAATTTCGTTCCCAGAAATTCATGAAACATATATATTTTTTTTTTTTTAAAATTTTATTAGCAAAAGTCATTATTTTATAAAATTATGTATTTTAATTGTGTTTGTGTTGAAAAAGTGTTTCATTACAATTACATTTCAAAAAATTACAAAATATATAACATAATGAATGTAATTTGCATACTTTTAAATGGTTTTTTGAATCCGTTATGATAGAAATTGTTACTTATTTTGTATACTATTGTGTATTTTCCATTATAGAAATTTAATGATTACTCAAGAATAAGATGAAAAAAATTAAAACTTTTCATAAATTTTAATATGTAATGTTAATTGTTATGAAATGTCATCAGTTTGCTATTAATATGGCTGAATTTTTTTTTTTTTTACATTAAAAAATGTTTTTGTATGATTGTTCATCATGTTATAACCATTTTTTTCTGAATATACTAAGCATAAATATCAATAAATTAAATCCTACAACCAAATCTCTACCACACCTACTCACACAATTTATGAATGCAACCAATGTATTAATTTATACAAAAAAGATGCTAATCACTTAATTTTATGTAAAATATTTATTTTTATAGTGTTTTTGGTACGTATATAATAATATTTAAATTTAATAGGTGGTTATTAAACAAAATTTGTGTACAATATTTCTTTTCAATATTCAATATTTTGTGTACAATATTATTAATTATAACTACTAAACAATTATTTCTTTATTTAAAAAAATTCATCATTTTTATATGCAATTTCACTGTAAACTTAATCGAATTTTTTTTTTAATTTCTCCTTTTTATCAACAAAAAAAAATATGAATTGAATTTTCTTTTATAATTAGGTCAAAAAGGAAAACAGCAGTTTTTCCTTACATTAGATTATGTGATCATTGCTTAGTAACAACTAAATTTTTAATTACAATTATTTTAATCTTTATAATTTTAGTATTTACTATAATATCTAAACTAAATATAATATATTAAAGAAATCATTATATAAATAAGATTTAATTTATATAAATATATACATACTTACTACATGTTGATATTTATCAAATATTATAACTTTATAAAATAGGTCTGAAAGTTTATTGAAAATTAAATTATCTTATAATTATATTTATGCTTTATAAAAATTAATCATTAAATACTATTATACTAATAAAAATATAAGTAGCATTTTTTATGACTTTAAATTAGTTTTTAGTTGATTAGTAGCATTGAAATTACTATAAATCATAATCTAAATTCATTTTATACCTGATAAGTAGGATTGACTTGAAATAAACTAAAAACTCAAAATTATGTTACCTTTTAAATTCGACATATCAACCGTTTACCTCATAACGTCCGCTTCCGTGAACCTATCCCCCTCATCGACTCGTCCACATTCCTCGCAACTCATCCCATTTCTCGTTGTCTTCCCAAAATTCCACCTTCATTCACATAACTTAACACCACTTACGCTATTCGTTCATTATTCGCTTTCAACACTGCTTTGAACGGGGCGAATGCAAAATGAATTCCATGTGCAGCCTCCTGTGAAAAATGTGACATGCTCTTGTCTTTTAGGGGCAATTTTCTAATTGGATAATTCGTCGACGTGTCTACCCCGCCCCCGACTTCCACCTCAACCAAGAAATGACACAGATGAGTGATCTTCACGAGAATTATGAAGTTCGCTCACGGACTTATCTCCACTCATCATTAAGTAGCGGTGCACATTTTGCTGTACATATGCGCACCTGCATCAGAGGAATTTTGCAAGTGAAACGAAAATGTGATTTATATATAATGTCCTCCACTGATAATTTAGCATTCATCACTTTATTCTTCTTCTCTGTCTGTCCTATCCAGCTCCTTTTTTTTTATCCAGCCCCACTATGTATTTATTTTTTCGAATTGGCATCAATCACCCTTAGCAAAGCAGATTAGTTCCAGACTTAGTGCTACAAAAGGTCAGTAACAGAACATTCACATTTTGTTAAAATATTCTTTCAAGCCTAATGTTAATTGTTATTAATATTATTATTTTTATTTAAATTTCTTAAATGTTTATTAATGGGACAATTTTAACAAATCAATTTTATATGCATGAATTAGTGCATTAATACAACACTTATACTTTTCACTTTAAGTTATATTCAATTTTATTTTAAATTTTTTTTAATACTGTTGCAGTCGAAATCCCTCACAGCTGCAAAAAGAAATTATGCTGCTAGGCGATGCGAATCTGCTGCATCCTAGTTGTGCAGGTTGCATCGTTCTACTGTAAAACTGCAGATGATTTAATTTCATAACACTTTTTCATTTCCAATATTTAGTTTACAAGAATTCATAAATATTATTTTAGAGAGAAATTTGTTTGTAAAATGCTGATTTTTTTTTCACGGAAAAACTAAAGAAAAAAAAATTAAAATAATTTAACTTGTTCTAGTAGGTAATTTTATATCTTTACTTCTTGAGTTAAATATCTCTTTATTAGTATAATGCTTATTAAAATATTTAACATTGTTTTTATTTTGAAACATGCACTGCATAAATTTCAATACACGCTTTAAATAATAGGTGGAATAATTATGTGAATAATTTTTAAAATGTGCTCCTGACATACACATCCCATTCGTGGCCCAGGTATAACTGATGCATGTAGCTTGTAGGCGGGTACAAGTTTAAATCGCTGCATTACACACACTGCATTCCGAATCAAGTAGACTGATAGGTGGCGTAGAGAATGTGTATAAGAATCTTGAATTAGCAATCAATCCAAGTTTTCTCCCGTGTAACTCCAATACATTACCCCTGAAGGCATTTATCACAGGCTTCAGATTTGAATCCTAGCGGTGGCATGGGTTAGTGGGGCGAAATCCAATTTAAAACTGTAGGTACTGATCTGTTTAGCCCTCGTGTGTACAAGATAATCGTAGGATGACAAACCAAACATAAATGCCTTTATGTAACCAATGTTCTCCCTTCATTCTTCTTGCTTGAATTGCTGGTGTACACATAATTGAAGCACGAGGGTGATCTACTTTTCAGAAAACATGTATACACAGACATTATCTATCTATCTATCTATCTATCTATCTATCTATCTATCTATCTATATATCTATCTATATATATATATATATATATATATATATATATATAAATGATACATATTGTTAAATTCTGAAACAATACTCCACTCATGTGCAAGTTCGATTATGACTTGTTGTGATAAAACTATTATATTTATTTCTGAGTAATAACCGTTTTATCAACTAACTATCCAGCCTGAAATTAGAATCTAACTCAGTCAGCTTTACCAAACACAAATGATTTAACAATTTATAAGCCACCGTTATATTATTAAATCTTAACTCTTAATTAGCCACTGACGTTTATAAAGTTGATCATAGAATTTTTCGATGCCACACAATTCCATCCTATTAATAAATCAGAATTCCATCTTGCAACGGATGTGAAAATAACTTCTTCAGAAATTGACCAAATCACGGGGACCTATAGGATGGAAATAGGTGCGGCAATAGATATATTTAATCAGTTTTGTCGCCTGGCCTTGTGTAAATGTGTCAATGTCTGAATCTGTCCCAATGACTTATGGACAACACGCCGGCGGGTGAGATAACTTTCTCCAATCCATAAAGTGGTCCTTTTAACTAACCACAACGATTCGAAAAGAAAGACCCCCCCCAGATGAATTATAAAAGGTCCATGCCACGGAACCAAATCCATCCGGACAGGCCAGAGACTGCCGCCACCCAATAATAAATTTATCTGAATAACTAATGACCACACGTGAGGGGAGGCATTGTTCGACGAACGCTCCCCGAGAATAATTAAGAACCGAGCGAAGCCTGTCACTTGGAAGTCACATTAGCGTAGTTAATTAAACGCGCTCATTTTCCCACGTCAGAAACATAACTCGGCTCTCTTGGTGTAATCGAGCCCGAGTTCCGAGAGCTCCGTATTAATTCGAGCTCTACTAATTGCGAGATCTCTCTCTGGCGAGGGTGTCTGGAGGGTTGTATGTGAGAGAGGGTTTTCTGGAAAAGTGTCCCCATGTGAGCCAGGTGGGGATTAGGGAGTGATTCCGGTGACAGGTTCGAGGAGCCAATTGGGTGACGATCTGGGATGAGTAATTTTCAGTCCGCCAGAAATCAGATACCTTTCTTTAGAATGAGATACGTCCGTGTTAGTGTCTATTACAAGTGCCTGAAGAAAGATGGAGGAGCTAAAAGAAATAAGTTTAGGTAATAGTTAGCTTCAACCTTTAATTTAAATTTTCTTGAAATGCTAGGCATCGTTATAAGATATACTGGATTTATGTAATGCAATGCGATGGGAAAACTTCGATATATTTAAATTTTTCTTCAATTACCTTTGTTTAATAGCATATTATTATTAAAGTTTATAAAATTTTGATTCACTTTATACGCTTGCCGTTCAAACCCGATAAAAAAACATTTAACATATACTAACATGTAGTTCTTTTGTGGGAATATGTTATGAAAAAAAGATTACGTCAGTAGGAATAAAAGAATTTTTACAACATTTACATGATATAATTTTAATCAATTATTGTTTAAATGAACATAATTTCTTAGATATAAGGAACAGTATATATTTACTGATTACTTTATTATAATTTAAATTAAATTATTATTTTCAATTATTTCTTCCTCTTCAATCTTTCTCCCTTTAGAAATATTACAACATGCTATTTATATTCATTCCGAATTACTTAAATAAATTCTAAAGAAATATAATTATTCATTTATATTTTGTTCTCACAGAAACAATGACGAACAAATTGCCGTTTATGTTAAATTGAAGAACGTCATAAAATAAATTGCAAATATTCATATCCTTTATTTAAATGATTTATTTTAATTTTTTGGTAATAATTATCTCTCTTATTTGCGTATTCGGTCTTAAAAATAAGATATAATGTATTTTGTTTTGTTGTTACTGTTTCGTCAAATATTCATTATGAACTAGAATATTTAGAACAACAATATATTATAATATCTCTAGGAAATATATTTAATTCTAGATCATGATAATAATTTTAAAACTTTTATATCACAATTCTATTTTATTATTTCTTCTTTACTTATAATGTACGAAGAACTAAGAAAAAACTTTTTTTAATAAACAGCTAAAATTAAAAATAAATTTTTAGAAAAGATATTTTCTTTTTTTTAATATCCCTATGCTTCATATGCAATTATTTAATTTCACATTCGAAAAAATTATTACAGATTATCAGAATAACGACCATGGCAACGGTATTTACGAAATATTCCAGTAATAAAAGTAAAAAATACGTGTTCTGAATATTAAAAATGAAATGAATGTTCAATGAATTAAATTACTGTGTTAAAAATAAAAAAATCCTTTCTTTTTATTCCTTAATGCTCTCTAGATTTGGAAGGAATTAAATAAAAAACAATTTAATGTAAAAAAAGAATAACGTCCAGTGTTAAGATAAAAAAACTAAGTTTAATTCATTGATATCTAAAATTATTATAGTTCTCTTGCATACCCTGGTCCTAATTACCTATCCCACCTGACAATATTTTTTTTTTGTTTCCTACACATATTTTAACTAAGGTACAGTAAAAGTTAGAAAATAGAAGTTAAAATACCTTTGCAAAAAAAAAAAAAAGAATAATATGTACTGAAATTCAATGCATAAACGATTTTACAAACTAATTCTCCATATTAATTTTTTCTACTATATAAAACTTTTTTTATTTTGCTTTAAATGCTTTTAGTTAAAAAAATGAAAATTGAAAGCAATAATCAGTATTACCAAGAGTTAAAATTAAATATAAAAGCTGTATTTCATTTTTTTGATATCATGCTATATTTGATTTTGATTTCATGCCCGTACTCCATACGACTCCGTATTTTTCCGTATTTTTCCATTACGACTGACAGTAAATTTTTGCTTTCCTATGAAAAATCCTATATTTATATTTCCCTATATTTTTGATTTCCTATATTCCTTAAACCCTGGATGTCTGACATTTAGAAGGTTTAAGATCAAAATTTCTCGGAAGAAAAGATCTCTACTATGAAGGTTAGTCCGGAAATAGCTTTCTTCCCAGCTGCTCAAACCATGGCAATCTTTGCTCATCCGAGAGGAGAATATGTGCATAACAAAGAAGGGAAGAGAAAATCTGTGTGCTCTCAGGTTAGGATCAGGGTAAAGTAAACAGAATATTCTAAGAAGAAATTTCTCCTCTGTAAGTATAAGTACTTACTGATATTCCTACAGTCTTTCTTCCCAGAAAACCATTCATCTCCAAAGTGAACACTTTAAAATGCCCTCTAGTCCGAGCTACAAGTTAAATAACCCATATAAAACCACTACCCCTTTTTTTAAGGTATAAAATATTCTATTGTTAGATAGCGGAATTGCTTCACCGTGAAGCAACTATCTGAATCCTTCCTTTATCCAGCACACACGGAAACCATATTGAAAAAAAATAAACTTGTTTACTAAGGTAAAAAAAAATGCAGCATCGCAGCCGATCAAACAGCCTTATAAAACATTCTGGAACATCCCCGTCCCATCTTTCTTGAAGCATCTGTTCCAACAGGATAAGTTATCGTCGGAAGCAGGCTAGACAGTAGGGGGTAGGTGAAGGTGCTTTAGTAATTCTTGGAGGTGCACGGAGAACAGCTTCGATGATTTTCAGATGAGGGAAGCCTTCTGTATCGCTTGTTGCTATCTGCCATTACAACGTCGCTCACGTTAGATTGATCAGAAAAAAGAAAAACCTGTATCAACACCCTAAGGAAAAGTTATTGTGTAGCAATCATGTATGATGCTTCTTTCTGGTTCTGAAGCATGCATACATGCAATAACAATGTATCGCTTAATAAATGAAAACGTGAAGATGATGCAAAACTTTGATAGAGGATAGTAAAAGCAAACCGATTTATAAAAACGTTTTTATTTTATTTTGAAGTATAATGTTACGCTTTCGAATGTTGGTTGGGATTTGTTGTTTGACTGATAGTTTTCAATTAAAAGTATACCATTTGGGTCAGTATATTTCAGTTGAAATCAGCTATTTATTACAACTATTTTAAAAGTAAAATTAGTAAATAAAATTATTTAAAAATAAAAAGTTATTAAATTTTAAAAAAATATTTCATAATTAACAATGGGTTTTTTGTTATTTATTCTTTTTTTAGAGATCTCAATACTCAGTACATGCGCAAGGCTTAAATCACATATTTTGATGTAAATATGTGATTTAAGAAATTAATGATTCAAATGTGTACGTATCTGTGTGATTCCAGATGGGTAGACTTTTATTTGTTTGACTTATTTACTTGCATAAATAAATATATATCTTTATATACTTGAATTTACTTAACTTATATAAATTTTTTTATATATTTAAAATGAAATGTATTTTTTTTTTTTAATTAAACGGAAGATAAAGTAAAGGAGTTATTTTGCTTTAAATATTATTCAAAAAATAATGAAATATACTCAATCGATTAAAGTAAGAAAGTTTTATTATCCAATAATCTTTAAGAATTGACACGTCAAGGTTTAATATAACCTTTGAGAAAACAGCAATTATGTGGAAAACTAACACTTTAAAATATCCCCACCTAATTCATTAAGTTATATATATATATATATATATATATATATTATTCTCTTATTCTGCTGAGAACGAGCTTATTTCCGCTTAAAACTCTTTCATTTTTACCAGTTATTAAACGACTTGAAGAAACTTTTGCAAAAATATATATATACATATATACATAAATATGCTGAATTATGAAACAGTACTCCCAACTCATGTATAAATTAAAATTATGACGTGTTTTGATAAAAGTATTATATTTATGAGTAATAACAGTTTTACCAACTAACTATCCACCCTGAAATTAAAATCTAACTCACTCTGCTTTACCAAATGCAAATGATTTAACAATTTATAACCACCACATTACCGAATCTTTACTCTTAATTAGCCACTGACGTTTATAAAGTTGATCATGGAATGCTTCAATGCCGCACAATTCCATTCTTTTAATAAATCAGAATTCCATCTTGCAACGGATGTGAAAATAACTTATTCAAAAATGGACCAAAATCACGAGGCTATTGGATGGAAATAGGTACGGCGATAGATATATTTAATCAGTTTTGTCGCCTAGCCGTGTATAAATGTGTCAATGTCTGGAATGGTCCCAATGACATATGGACAACACGCCGGCAGGTGAGATTACTTTTCCCAATCCATAAAGTGGTCCTTTAAACTAACCACAATAACCCGAAAAGAAAGACCCCCCAGATGAATTATACAAGGTCCATTCCCCGGAACCAAATCCATCCGGACAGCCCAGAGACTGCCGCCACCCAATAATAAATTTCTCTGATTAACTAATGACCACACGTGAGGGGAGGCATTGTTCGAACGAGCCCTCCCCGAGAATAATTAAGAACCGAGCGAAGCCTGTCACTTGGAAGTCACATTAGCGTAGTTAATTAAACGCGCTCATTTTCCCACGTCAGAAACATAACTCGGCTCTCTTGATGTAATCGAGCCCAAGTTCCAAGAGCTCCATATTAATTCGAGCTCTACTAATTGAGAGATTTCTCTCTGGCGAGGGTGTCTGGAGGGTTGTGTTTGAGAGAGGGTAGACGGGTGTTCTGGAAAAGTGTCCCCGTGTGAGGACAGGTGGTGATTAGGAGTGATTCCGGTGACAGGTTCGAGGAGCCAATTGGGTGACGATCTGGGATGAGATAATTTTTAGAAATCAGACACCTTTCTTTAGAAGGAGATGAGTTCGTCTTAGTGTCTATTACAAGTGCCTGATGAAAGATGGACGAGTTAAAAGAAATAAGTTTAGGTAATAGTTATCTTCAACGTTTAATTTAAATTTTCTTGAAAACTTATGCATCGTAATAAGACATACATTTTTATGTAATGCAAATTGTTGAGAAAACTTCCATATATTTAAAGCTACCTTTATTTAAAGCTACCTTTGTGTAATAGTATATTAATAAAGATTTCTAAAATTTCGATTCCTTTAAATCGCTTGTCGTTCAAATTCTTCTATAACATTTAACTTATACTAATACATACTTGTTTTTTTAGAAAATGTTTTGAAAAAAGAACATATCAGTGAAAACAAATCTTACTGTATTTACATGATATAATTTTAATCAATCATTGTTTTAAAGAACGTATTTTTCTTTCTTATGAGAAACATTATAGAATGATTAATATTATTCGAAAAAATATGAAAAAGTAACGCTAGTCTCCATATTTTGAGGTTTTCGCTATAATATCTGGCAAAAATTAAATTCACCGAAATAAGTAAATTTTTTTATGTGATTTGAGTGTAGAAATGGTAATGTACCAAACGTACCCCATAAGGGAGATGTGAGTACAAATGGATAGAGAAAGACAGATAAAATTACGAAAAAAAAAAGACATTTTAATTTTTAAACCATTTATACAATGTGGTTATGTCAAGAACATGATATGAGGAAGTCAATGATGTGAGGGCAAGTCTGTTAGTACTTGCCATAACTGGTATTTTGGCTAATGCATGTCATGCGCACCAGAATCTTGAATGACTGTTGGTGATCCCCTTTTTTGGCAACTATTATAAAAGATTTTATCCTTACAAAAAGTTTTCTTGTAACTTTACTTGTCTTTTTAACTTAAATATTGTATTTATCTTCCTTACATGATAACATTTACACGCGAAATTCTTACAATTATTCCATTATTTCTTTACAAATCCTGTTCTTTCTACACGCCTTTACATTTTTGCCAGAGTCGCCACGTATGTTTATAAATTAAAAATTCTTATGTAGGTCGTTTAAAATTTTATTTTAATATCAAAGCTTATTTCGAAATACAAATTAAATTTTTATCAAGTCAAGTAAACTGCACTGATGTCCGATTAAGAAAAACTATTATTTTATTGCAAAAATGAAAATAGAAATTTAAAAAAAAAAATAATTAAAAAAAAAATGATATTTATTTATTTTTACTCAAATTAGAAATATTAGTGATAAAATATTTTTGGTATAATATTATTAATAAAATATCTTGAATGAAACTTTCAGGACACAGAATGCTTTAATATCAAGTTATATCGTAAATATTTTGAAATATTCTGATTTAACGAAAATATAAAACTTTGCTTTTAAAATGCGTATACCTTTACATACGTTCTTCAAAGATTTGACATTTAACATGACATTATTCACTATTCAATTCCTAAATCTTCTTTTGTTCCAGAACATTCAGAACAAAGATTTGTCTTCCTATAAATTAATGCAGCTTTTATGATCAATGGCCCACGAGTTTTTCAAAACTGAAAAAAATACTTCAACAATATAATAATCAAAAGTATATTCAGGACGACTGAAACTATTTTGATTAAACAAGGAAGATGGTCTTGTTACATTCTCACTTATTTACCGTTGATGAATAAAAATAATTCATTTGAGACAAGGAACTAATTATCTGCTATTTTGTTTAAAATTATGTCCTTTTTCAGAAAAGAAGATTACAGATTCACAAAATATTGTATCTTGTTGGCTAACTTAAGAGTTATTTACCAGTTTGAATGTATCTCATTTAGAAAATATTTCTTTAATTAGATTTGATTCATTTAGTTACAGATGTTCACATATTATGTAATTGCAAATAATTTCTGGAGCTGGCGCATTCAGTGTTTTCGGTACCTATAGTTATCGGTACCTATCGAGATTTGACGCGTTTGAGTCCCAAAATGGAATTTACCGATCCTTTTGAAATTCCAACATCATCAGCAAGGTCTCTAATTATAAATAGATGGTTTGCAAGCACCAAATCTTTAACTTTTTGGACATTAGCTTCGTCGTTTGAGGTTGATGGTCGACCAGAGGGCTCTACGTCTTCAACGCATTATCTGCCTTCTTGGAACCGTTTACACCACTTTTAAATATTTCTTTCCGTTACAGAAATGCTCACCGAATGCCTTCTGCAACATTCTATACGTTTCGGCAAACACAATTTATTGCAAAGTTCTTTGCTCAATTAAATCAGACAGTTCAAAATAGCCGGAATCAGTTTTAGCGTCTCACAAAGTCAAGAATAACTCAAACACTACTGAATATTTTGATGTCAAATTCCACACAGATGTCAAGGACAGTGACAGAAACCTAAAAAAGAAAAATAATTGAAATTCTGTAAGCTCCGAGAATTTTAGTTTGAAAATTTGTCTTACTTTTTGGACACAGTATTAAATTTACAAAATTTCAACGTAAAAATTAAGGTGATCTCATACAGTTTGTTATAATTACTAAAGTGAATACAAAAATTTTAAGGGGCAACATAGAGCATATTTAATAAATGTTATAACTTTACAAAATATGCTTGCAAGCACATTGCAATTTAAATTATCTTATAATTGTTTTTAAATCTAATAAAAATTAATCATTAAATATCATTATCATGAACAAAAATATAAGTAGCATTTATTGAAATGTAACATACCAGTTTTACCTTTAAAGTAGAGATTATTTGAAAATGAGAAATTGCAAAGAAACCAAATTGTTATTTTTTTTCGACTTGGCATAATTCACCCTTAGAAAGGCAGATTGTTGCAGATTTAGCGCTACAGTAGGTGTTAGAAACTCAACAGCCACATTTTGTTACCATATTTTTTTCTATTATTTTGAATCCAAAGGTAAGATATTTCACCAAATTTATCTTGTCCCTCACCCGGCGTAAATTTTGAAACTTTAAATTTGACTTTGCATGTAACATTATGAAACAAGCATTGATGTTTTGGACACACAAGAGCTTTAACTCCCATATTTTGTTAGCATATATTTTTTTACATTATTTTTAATCCGATGGTAAGATATTTCATCTCATAAATTTATCATGCCAACACCTGGCGTAAATTTTTATGCTTTAAATTTGGCTTTGCATATAGTATTTTGAAACAAATATTGATGTTTTGGAAAACCAAGAGCTTTAACCCAAAGATACTAAAACAATATAAACTCTTGTCAAAATTTTGGTTTTGTCCAAGCAAAAACATCAATTTTGTATACCATTTTTATTATTTTGTTTGCCAAAATGAAAAGATACTGTGTAAAGCAATATAAATTATTTACAAAATTATCTTCAAATATTGAAATGGCAATAAACTTTACGATGCAATGTTGATCTTATATGGGCTCTAATATTAGTTATATTTTCAACAATTTTAACTTGGATTAAAATAATAATAAACTAACACAATTAGAAATATAAAATTTTTATAATCTTATTTACTTTTCATGTTTATTAAAGCTAATCATAAAATTAAACCCACCAAATGAGCAACTATTGGAAGAAATATAAAATGATAAATCATAATATGAAATAGTATTTTGTCTCTGTGAATAATATATATATTATCATTTAATATAGCTTATCTTCAAATATTGAAATGACAATATACTTTATAATTATCTAGTTTCTATACAAACGTTCCTCCAGTGATTATTCAATTGTATATATTTAGCTACGAATACTTCATCTCACATCAGAGAAATTTTACAAGTGAAATAAAAAAATATATATTTATATTTAAAGTTTGCTGTGAAATAATAACCATAAATTTTTCTGTCTTTTCTTTCAATTTTTTCCTCCTTTTTTAACTTTAAACTAAAACACGAACTATCCTGTCTTATTACTTTATAAATCCCAATTAGTTATCACTATAGAGTTTTAACGATGTAGAGGCAGGTATAAAAATTTAAGAACAATGCTAGTAAGTAAGGTGAAATGTAATCAAATCAAACCAGGAATAATGTTATGAATCATGTAGCAGAGATTCACTAGATGCTTATAAAAATAAATTTATTAAATTTTACATTCTATAAGCTCCGTGAATTTTAAATTGAAAATTTGTCTTACTTTTTGGACACAGTATTAAAATTACAAAATTGCAACGTAAAAATTAAGGTGACTACATACAGTTTGTTATAATTACTAAAGTGAATACAAAAACGTTTTAAGGGGCAACATAGAGCATTTAATGTTTTTTAATTATGTTACATTAGTAAATAAAAAATATCATTATACAATTTTACTATCAAACTTTAAACGAAAACTTTTTTTAATCACTGAAATAAAAAACACATTTTTAGAAAAACGGTTTTTATGTGGATAAAACATTTTTTTTAATAAAAATTTGTGAATTTCTATTCAGTTACTGTATATAAGTGGCTTTTTTTACAGTTTATTCTTTATTGCTTAAAATAATATTGCTCTTGATAAGGAATATGCTTATAGTTAGATTTATAATTTAGTCCGAGGTTAAACTAAGAATAGTTTGAGTAATATATGTATTTATATAATACTTTTCCGTATAAATAAATGTTTTTTTTTTTTTTTTTTTTACTTTAGTGATTAAAATATTTTAAAAAAATAATTACTCACATGAAAAGAAATAATGTATTTAAAAACATATTTAAAGATTTGTTCAATAATAATAACCAAATGCTATTATCTATAGGGAGTTGAAATAAAATCTATTATTCTAGTAAGAAATAATATAATAACGTCGTTGTTTCCTAATATAATTTTAGTCGGATAATGGGGAAACCTCAGAATAATTTTATCACTACAATTTGGAGCAATTATTGCCTGCATTATTTTGTTTTTTCGCTATAGTAGATTTTATTATTGCATATAACTATTTTTCAGAATATTATAAGATAAATAATGTAACTGATAATTGAACAACAAATATTTATTTTAAGCCGTGAAAATTATTAGCGCAAAAAAAATAGCCCAAGCAAAGCACAAAAAAATTCTTTTGGCTTAGATATATTACAGAAATATTAGATAATCATGTAATATTCACAAAAAATTAATTTATGTAATTAATATGAAACAAAATCTGATGTTATTAAACTATGATCTTTTAGTGAATTATGTTCATTTACATTTTCGTTTCTTAATATACGCATTTATGTACATTAACTTGTAATATTCTTGTTTGATAACATCTAAAAAATTGAGTTCAGTTATAAAAACGAATATTTTCTCCTTTTTTGCATTTGAAAAATAGAAAGACAAATTTATAATTGTATATAGTAAATATGTAACTATACTTAATTTGGGGAATATGTCAAGTAAGATTACATTATATTTCTAATATAGAATTAATAATAATCTTCACAGATAATTTAACAATTAATTCCTAACTATATACTTCAATTATCAATCCTACTAAAAATGATAAATTATATATGATAAATTTTGAGTTTTTTTAAATTTTATTTTTAAAGATTTGTTCACAAATTTTCAAAGTATAATGGAAAATAAAAAATAGTTATTAAATAATAGATATAAATTAAGTCATTGCAACAAATTCTATTTTTAAAAATGTCATTTCAAATCTATATTTTTTGTTAAGCATCGATGTGCCTAATTGTCCATATATCCGGAACACCCAGTCCTGTTTCCATTCAGTCTGAAAACAATGAATGCAACTGATATCGCCAGTGCATTTGTATTTGAGTATTCTTAAATCTAGCTGAGTATGTTACAGCTAGTCAAACGTTTAAATATATTAATAATTAAAAATCACAAATTTTTCACATTTTATACTGAATGAAAACATACGTATTTATTATACATATATTTTTAATAAAATCATAATTTATTTTTGTTATTGAAATGTTTATTTATCAATAAAATTAAAATGGTAAATAAGCATGTGGATGAAAAATTTTAACACTGCAATGCTTGTGTATTTATTTGTTTTCTAATATTTTTTAGTATGTGCTTTCCACTTCATGTTTAGTATTTTGTTCTATTTAATAACGTTTTATTTTAATGCAAATAAGACTTTATTAATAATGAATATATTCTCAAATTATAAATAACTACATGAATTTGAGAATGTGTATATATAAATACAATTAAAAAAATAGAAATAATTTTTATTTGGTGTTTATTTCAGAAAAAAAGTTTATTAAAAATCACTTACCACTAATTTTGTATTCATTGTTTATTAAGAAAAAAAATCATTAAATTAAGTCACTAATTTTAGTTACAAAATCCAATATTTCAAAACTTCTATATCACGTCCGAAATGGAAAGGTCTTACCACCCTGTGAATAAAAGCCTTCTCTCTTTGATAATCTAAAATTTGCTATTACATCCAATTTCCTGACGCAAGACATTCGTATTAGCATTTTCAGGTTCTCAATACTGAAGTCAATTTCTCAATCGGTAGTGGAAAGCACCTTGAGAAATGGGCTTTAATATCCAAATGGAAAAGCAGATGGCTTGCTGATGCAGTTTTCAAAGAGGACCCCACAGAAATCCTTTGTTCCCAAGTGCAGTTATTTGGGAAAGTTATTTGAAAACGCAAGGGAGTGTGTCCTCTTAATTTGCATAGACGATTTGAAAATCATTGAATTAGCATAAGTTATATGGATGCTCCATATTTTAAATTTAAATGTATAGAGGTATAATTTTAATTGTCTACTTTGATGGAGTTTATTTAAATTTATTCACTTTGCTTGATAATGTTTATTGCATAATAATTACGGTTATGTGTTTTTTCTTACTGTAGTACCTGTCTATCAAAAACTTATATATCAAAAGTATATTATGAAGGAAAAATAAATAAAAAAAAAAATAAAAAAAAAAAATAAAAAAAAAAAAAAAAAAAAAAAAAAAAAAAAAATCTTTTAAGGAATTTCAATTTATCACGTGTAAACATACTTCGCTGGACGAATGTACATGGAAGTATACCAATGTTCAATAACTCATGAAATTTATGAAGCAGTTGGTCAACATATTTAAAGAATGCGAGTTATGCACTATAGAGTTACGTTTGATTATTTAGCATTTTTTTTCCATTTCATTTCCTGCCATGCCCTTTCGTAAAGAAAGAAAATGGCCACTGTCATAGTAAAATACTGCAGTTTTGGCGAATGATTCCGTTTGAGTGGTAAGAGACGTGGCGAAATCGGAACCCTTAAATGCAGAATCCCCACAAGAACAATCAAACTCAATAGTGACAGGATTATGACAAATTTTAATAAATCTAGAACTATATGAAATAGCAATTAATAAACTATTAACAGAAGTACTACCAAATTCAGGCAGAAAAATCTGTTAAGTGATTATTACATTTACCGTAGAGGACGCACCTCTTTAACAAACGTTAAGACACAAGAGTTCATAAAAGGACCCATATCTGAAAAACATTATATTTTTAGTTGGAAAAATAACGCTTTTGACTTTTAGATATGAGGAATACAGTGTTTCAGCCAATAAAATCTTATGCATTATTTTATTGGGATAAGACCTAAAATATGAAACCCCCACGAAAAGGTTATAATTTTTCATTAATAGTAATATATTCACGAAGTGTTTAATGTTATACAATTCTATAGAAGTAATTTAAAAAAGTGCCGTATAGTCGCAAGTTTGTCAAATAACTACTTCTGTTTCCTGTTATTTATATTGTCAAATTTTTGAAGCGAAATAAAAAAGTTTATGAAACTTTGTTGTGCAGAAAATTCTAATAGCTGTTCCGACTATCGCCCACGTAACTCATACATTCAATCGGGAAGAATTTTATGATGCACACATAAAAATAATCCTAATAATGCATGGATTTCTAGAGAGTTTTTGGTGCAAGTAAAGTTTGGTGTACATTTTTCGATAAATATATTACATCACTCTACATATAAATGTATCATAGTATCGTCGATGAATAAAACTCGACTCTTCACATGATCTCTCGCTGCTACTTTTATACCAGGTACGTTCGACACAATATTACGACAACGAACATGATCATTCTGCCTAAATTTTGTTTTCATCATTTTATTTTCCGTAGGAGGAAAGATAGCAGATCTTTCCTCCTACGCTATATTTTGATAAAAATTTCCGAGTTATTTATTTATTTATTTCCAGAATTTCAGCACTCTTTCAATAATTTTTCATTATCGCTAAAAGTTTCATGATAAGAAAAATTATCTTTATTGTCAATGTCAGTTCATCACTTTCAACTTCAGCAAGAAGTCTACTCAAACACTCCTTTTCGTATGGAATCAACATTACGACCAATAGGCAAATCCAATGGAAGAAAAGCAACAAACTGATCGTATCAACCTCGTGAAATAGCTGGTCTGTAGGAAAAACGAAAAGACGTGCAGTGTCATCCCATAATCCTCAGTAACTGACCAAACGTGCATTAGATAACGAAAGATTCCGGAAATACTTTCTAAACACTCTGAAAGGCAGAGGTGTGACGAACTTAGAATAAACAGAAGTCTTTCTAGGAATAGTTCTCCAAGGGCTGGGGGTCATAATATAATTCCACGCGTCCTGCCGGATTAACTTTTGGCAAACATAAACTAAACCTTGGACACTTTTTATGGATATTGAAACGATAAACTGATGATAAACGATTCTGAAATCCAGGAAATTTAAAAGGAACTACTTGATATTGGTCAATCAGTATATATTTGGCAACACATATTTCATGCTAGTTTTAAAAAACAAATAAAATCACGTAAAAATCAGAATTTATTTTAAATAAAAGTTTTTGAAAGTTTTGAAAAGCTTTTTAATCATTTTTTTTTTTTTTTTTTTTTTGTTAAGATTTGAGTTTTTAAAATGAAAGTTTCTTATATTGAGAGAGGAGATTAATCTGCTTTAAATAATAACTTATACGCTTATTTTTACTTTTTTGGAGATGACGCCTACCTCTATTTATATTATAGCTCCATTTTTTAGAGACGCTACGGATTCTAATAGGATAATATCATGTTCTCACATGATAAATAAAGAATGCATTGAAATATGTTTTGTTTATTTTTTATCCAGAGCACAATTAAATATTTTCTGTACTTAAATTTTTCGACTTTTGTATTTAGTGGCAGTATATTTATAGCCATTATAGGAATATTTCAATAAGAAAAGTAAAAAATTAAATTCTATATAAAAGTAATTGTATTCAAATTCGGACAGCTGTGTTTTTTTAAATACAGCGCAATGATTCTTTAATAATTTGTTTGATAACTTTCAACTTTTAAAATAATTTATATTATTACTTTTCTATACAGCTTTCACATGTAAAAGAACTAAAAATGTTATGACTTTGCATATTTAAAGTAAATTTATATAAAACTCGAGAAAAATAATTTTGCTTTATAAGAATTAAATTATTTATTATTTATCATCAGAAAACAAAATAATTTTATATGACACTGAAAGCATAATTCATAAAAGAAATTTGTTTTCAACTTGAACATCTGCCTATCATCAGTTCCGAATTAATTTTTGCAAAATATTTTAAATTTTATAAAATCGCTTGTTAGTAATTTTACATTTTGTAATTAGGTATGGTTTATTCAAATAATTAAAATATGTAATCAAAAATAAATATTAATCATTTTCATTTAACTATATCAGTTGTGATAATGTTTTTAATTATTATAAAATATTTTGGTTCATTTATTACCTCTTGCCTTCTAAGAAAGAAACATTAACTGAAAAATCTCTTATTCACCATATAGTAATCATGAACTCAAGTTTCCATACTATTATTTCTGGATTTGACATCTAGAAATACAAAATACTCCTGTTTTGTAATTTCTAGAAACAACAATATATTTAATTAATTTCCTAACTATTAGTCTTGCAATGGAAAATATATAATTCCTATAAGTTTCCTTTGCAATTTTCTTCCTGAAATCAACATTTTACAAAATAAACATATTTACTTACGCTATTAAACATGTTTCCAAACTATTACATAACTGCATGTGCAGCATTAGTATATTATAATTGTTAACAAACAATTATGAAGATTTAAAGTTGTTGTTTTGCTCTAAGTTACAATTTATATATATATATATATATATATATATAAATTTGTGAATGGGGTTTGTATGGGTAAATTTGTATTTGTGTATATCAAACAGTATTTCTCTACTTTTAATTTATTAATAACATATGCAAATATTATATTGCTGTATTGCAAATATAAATTGTAACTTGCCTATAAATTCAATTTGCATTAAGCCTCAGTTTTTCAGATATTTTACAATTTCTTGTTAAATGAATAAAAGTCCTGTTAAAGATTATATATACGTAATATTTTTTTATCAATATATGCATTAAAGATTTTAACAAACGAATACGTTTTGTGATTTTTTTAATGTATAATTTCAATTTGGCTGTGAAACCTTAGATCTAACTTCGTAAGAATACAATAATTTTTCTTTAACAAGTAACTTCACCCGTCGATGATAGGCATCATTATATGGAACGTATATGGATGTTCTATATTTTAAATTCAAATTTACAGAGATATAATTTTTTTTTTCTACTTTGATGCAGTTTATTTAAATTTATTCACTTTACTTGATAACATTTAATACATAATATTTGCCACCTCTAAAAACTTATATATCAAAAATACATTATGAACGGAAAAAGAAAACAAAATAAAAATGGATAAAAAAAATTAATCTTTAACTCATTTCAATTTATCATGTGTGAACATACTTAGCTGGATGAATAAACATGGGGCTATACCAATGTTCAAAAACCCCAGAAATTTAATAAAAATTCGTCAAAATAATAAAAGAATGCGAGTTTTACGCTTTAGAGTTACACTTGTTTATTTGGAGATTTTTTTGCCATAATTTTTCTTGACACTTCCATTCTTAAACAAACAAAATGGCCACTGAAATAAAAAAGTACTGCTATTTTGGCGAACGATTGCATTTGGCTGGAAAAAAGAGGCTTGGCAAAATAGGAACCTCAAAATGCAGAATTCTCAAAGGATCTATTACATTCAATAGATGCAGAAATATGACGAATTTTAATAAATCTAAAAATTTATGATGAAACAATTGTTCCTTTACTTATAGAAGTACCACGTTATACTTAATAAACTTTTTTTTTTCTTTACAATATCTGAATTACAGTTTTAACAAAAAAGAAGTTTTTTTTTTTTAAATGTATGTATTCAATTTTTCTGTGAAAACTGTAAATCTAACGTAAAAATAAAATAATTTTTCTTTAATAACTAACTTGAACCTTCGATGATAGGTATCATTACTGGTGAAAAATTTTCAAATAATAACTACTTATAATCACGCTTTTTATAAAAACTCGAATAAAAGAACAGATTTTTTTTTCTCAATAAAATAAAAATTAAAGCTTCCAAATGTTTCAACATTTTAACTGCTGTAATTACAAAGAATTTCCTACGTTTTGTAAGTTTTTTTGCCCATTAATTTAAAGTCGGTAGCGATTTATTTTGATTTGTAAGCCTTCGCTGAACTTAGAAAAAAAAAGCACAGATTGGGGCAAATATATACATAGATAAAGAAAAAAAGACATGTAAGAAAAATGACTGGGAACTGGATTTAATTCACAGATCTCAGCCAGTGCTGTTGGAATAATTAAAAGAAGTTACAACGTATAAAAAAAATCCGATCCAAGAAGTTTAATTGAAACTCTCTGTAAAAACTTACTTTAAAGAAGACTGTTTCAGAATTTTAAATCAAGGCGGACAACATTAATGATGCAATAGTTCTATCCACATGTTTGTTTAAACTTTTTATTCCATGCTGTCATTTTTCTTTTTCTTGTTGCTTTAGTGAAATAACGAAGATAAAAAAATTTCTTTTCTCTCTCTTTTTTCTGTGTATTGCCACGCACTTCTTGGCAATGCACGATTATTTAAAGAAAGATCTTTCTCTGCTTGCTTTGAAAGAATAGATAGCGGATAAGGAAGAATATTTCCTAGCCATTTCTTTAAATTTATGAGTAACTGCATTATTCATGTTCTTCTTTTCCTATTTTTATACAATATATACATATTTTATTTTGTGCATTATTCGTGTTATCCTAATTATCTAACAATCGAAATGTTGTTGTTTTCTATTTGTAATGAAATTTTACTACTTGTGCAATTACAAAATATTTTTTTTAATAAAAGAGGACAAAATGAGATTTAAACTTTAATTTAAAAATGCTTTAGTATGTTTATCAAAAAATGTCAAACCCCGTTTGTCTCATAGTGAAACATTTACAAATTTTATAATTTCACATGCATTCACAGTGCATAATTACTATTATTCTAGAACTAAACCAATATTCCCAATTACTATTATTCTGGAACTAGAATAATATTCACAATTACTATTATTATAGAACTACAACAATATTCACAATTATTATTATTCTAGAACTAGAACAATATTCACTGCAATTATTCTAGGACTAGAACAATATTCCCAATTACTATTATTCTACAATTAGAACAATATTTACAAGTGCTATTATTTTAGAGTGATAAAAATATTCACAATTACTATTATTCAAGAACTTATTTAAGTTCAAGAATAATAATAAGATTTTTTTTCTTGTTAGTGAGCATATGCCATTATCTTTTTGTGAATACTTCTGTGTATGAATTTATTAAATGAACTTAGTTTTCTGTAAATTATTATTTTACATGCCTTGAAAAATATTTTATGAAACAGGGGTGTATATTTTGTGCTATGAATATAAAAAATTTTGATATACCTTTTCTACAAAAATTAATAGGGATTTGTCTGCCAGGGAGTCTTATAAGTCTTATAGGAAAAGTTTATTTAGTATTATAAAACAAGATCAACTTTTTTCTCTGTAATTAAAAGTGTGCAGCAGAAAATAAGAATTTTTTTCATGTTAGTGTGCATGTGATAATATCTTTTTGTGAATACTTCTGTTTATCAATTTATTTAATGAAATTAGTTGAATGTAAATTGTTGTTTTACACTTACATTTCGCTTGCCACGCAGACTAATTTATGAAACAGGAGGTGTATTATTTGTGCTTTAAATTTAAACAAATTAAATATACCTTTTTATAAAAAAAATAATGATTTGCCTATCATTTTTCCTTAAATCTTATAGTGAGAGTGTATTTAGTATTATAAACCGAAATTCAATTTGTATCTGTGTATTTAAAAATTTGCAACAAAAATTAGATGCCCACCAGCATTAAAAATGTTAATATGTTTTATTTTTCTTAAAAATATATATATATTGTCTCGCGAAACATTTATTATTTAAAACATTAGCTCAATTTAAATATGGAATAATTTTAATCTAAGTAGAAATAGCATTCAAACATTAAAAGATAAAATAATGCATATTTGTGTATTATTTTCCTTTGTTCCCGATATCCTTTTATAGCTAAAATGAGCTCATTTTACCTCTTGTTAACTGTATTTTAAACAAGAATATCAATTATTTTTTCAAATGATAATGAGAATAAAAGGACAAATTCATTATAATTATATTTATGTCAGAAAAATTTATTTAATCTAAACTCTTAAAAGCTTTAATAAGAACATAGATAATTTAAAATTTTTAATTTATAATCCCTTTTTTTTTTACATTTAAAAATTTCCCTTTCAGAGCTGAAAGGTTTATTTAGCTCAAGTGAATTTTACGTTTACATTTTTTAATCACTTAGTTGTCTAAAATATACAATTATTAAAAGATAAAACGATTTATGATGCATATTTATCTCGAAATCATTGTACAAATGAAAATTTATTAATTGAAAAGCATACTACTGTTATCAAAAAGTAAGAACAATTTTCAATTTAAAATTCCCGGGGCTTGTGGAATTTCTTTTTTTTTTTTTTGTTTTGTTTTTAGGTCGCTGGCACTGTCCTTGACATGTGTGGAAAATTCTATGTCAAAATATTCATTAGTGTTTGAGTTACGCTTAGTTTTGTGAGACGCTAAAACTGATTTTGGCAACTTTTTGAAATGTCTGGTTAATTGAGCAAAGAACGTGCATTAAATTTTGCTTACGGAATGAATATTCGTGTGCGGAAACTTATAGAATGTTGTAGAAGGCATTCGGTGAGAATTCCTATATCGGAAAGAAACGTTTAGAAGTGGTATAATCAGTTCAAAGAAAGGGCGTTGAAGACGAAGATCTCTCTGGTCGACCATCAACCTCAACCGACGAAGCTCACGTCCTAGAAATGAAAGATTTGGATTGGAGGAGATTACTTTGAAGGCGATGAAATAAATTTGGAAGAATAAATAAAGAGTTTTTGAAAAAACAAATAATTGGTCTTACTTTTTGGGCACAGTATAGTAAGTTAAACTTAACTCTTAAAAGCCTTAATATGAACATAAATATCTTATTTGAACAAAATATGAATGTTTAAAATTTAAATAATTTATAATAACCCCTTTTTTTACATTTGAAAATTTCCCTTTCAGAGCTTAAAGATGTATTTATTTATTAAAGATTATTATTATAGATTTTAAAATTTTAAAGATTTATTTATTTCAAGTGAGTATTACTTTTATATTTTTAAATTGTTTTTTACATTCATTCAAATATAAAAAAATAAGCCGATTTATTATACATATTTCGCTAGAAATCAGTTTACAAATGAAAATTTGTTTGTCAAAAAATGCCTTTATATGAGCATTAAATATCATATTTGAACAAAATATGAATATTTAAAATTAAAATAAATAATTTATAATATTCATTTTTTGAACATTTGAAAATTTCCCTTTTGAATCTATTTCAGAACTTCTCAAGTGAATATTACTTTTTACTATTTTTTAATCGCTTTGTAGTCTAAAATATTCAATATTAAAAATTAAACGATAAACGATTAAAACGATGTATGACATTTATTTCTCTCGAAATTAGTTTACAAATGAAAATTTATTAATTCGAAATCATAGTAAGTTAAATTTAACTCTAAAAATATGATTTTTCCCCACAAAGAATCATGTGAATATCTAAATATCAAAAGCCACAATAATCTATGCCATATATATGATTTTTTTTCTGCTGGAAACTTTCCTTTTCGAAATCATTTCGCATCTGAAAGTATCCATTTTGCGATGTGCAATCTGACGTGCCATTTTTAAAACTCTGAACCCATTGAACAGTAAAGGGAAGTCAACCAAATGTCGTCCACTTTACAATGTATGGGGTCGGGGAGGAAAAAAAAAAGAAATAATCTATTTTCTGTTGAACATTTTCCCTCCAAGTATCATGTCCGAAAAGCTCGCATTAAAGTCGCACTTACCTATGTCATAACCTCGGAAGCTCCATTCCTGGTATACGGCTCGTTTCCTTTTAATGAGTTGCCTTCCGTTTTGCAGAGGGAAGAAGGAACAAGTTTAGACTTGAAATCGTTTTCTGGAGCAGGGAGCTCCATTCGTTCAGAAGGGAGATTTTTCATCATTAAATGTAATGGCTCGAAGTTAAATAGACGTTGCAGAAGTTTGTTCTTTGAAGGTCATCGAAAGGTTATTTACTTCTTCATTATTAATATGATTTTTTTTCCTTCTTTTCTTGTTAGGGAATGGTTTGCTCTGATTATGTGTTTGCGGTTGGTTGACGAAATGTTGAGTTAAAGGACCATTGAAGATACTGCATATGGTGGGAGGGTTTCGAGGTAGAGTGGTGAAAGTGATTTGTAGAAATATACTTTTTTTCCAAAGAAAGTAATTTTTTTTTTACTTGGTTATTTTTTATTTAGTCATTTATAACATTTTGCTTCTGTTATGATCATTTTCTTAAAATAATATTTTTTTTTATTTATTTCAGTAAATGTCTTTTATTTTTTATTTATTGAATTAACTTTTTTATTTACCGACCATAATAGGATTTTTTAAGAGTGACTTTTTTACACTGTTGGAGGCAATTATTACATTAGTTTGTCAAACAGCTAATCATGTGTAAGAACGCAACTTCAGTGGGTAAATATTGTATAAGAGCAAAATTGAGTGAAAAAGGGTTATTTGCTTCTTCATTATTAATATATAGAAATTTATAATTAGAAATTTTTGAAAGTTTTAAAATATTAGACTTTTAGTAACAAATAGCCATATATTAACATGTGGGCGGAAATGTATGCATTAAGTTTTAGTTAAAACAAAGAAAAAGTAGATGGATATGCCAGAGAGAGAGGAAGAAAAAAGTGTTGAATGTTAATATTCAGTGGATAACATTATATATAAATCACATTTTTCCTTTCACTTGCAAAATTCCTCTCATGCAGGTGCATGCATATGTGCAGCAAAAGGTGCACCACGACTTAATGATCAGTGGAGGTAAGTCCGTGAGCGAACTTGATAATTCTCGTGAAGATCACTCATCTGTGCCATTTCTTGGTGGAGGTGGAGGTTGGAGGCGGGGAAGACACTTCGTCGAATTATCCAATTAGAAAATTGCCCCTAAAAGACAAGAGAATGTCACATTTTTCAAAGGAGGCTGCACATGAAATTAATTTTGCATTCGCCAAGTTCAAAGTAGCGTTGAGAGCGAATAATGAACGAATAGCGTAAGCAGTGTTAAGTTATGTGAATGAAGGTGGAATTTTGGGAAGACAGCGGGAAATGGGATGACTCGCGAGCAATGTGGAAGAGTTGATGAGGGGGATGAGGTTCAGGGAAGCGGACATTATGAGGTAAACGGTTGATATGTCGAATTTGAGAGGTAATTTAATTTTGCGCCAGTTTATTTCAAGTCAATCATACTTCACAGATATAAAATAAATTGAGATTGTAATTAATAGTAATTTTAGTGTTGCTAATCAACTGAAACCTATTTAAAGTCATAAAAAAAGCTACTTATAGTTTTTTCATGATAATGATATGTAATGATTAGTTTTTAGTAGATATAAAAATAATGGTAAGATAATTTAATTTATAATGAACTCTCAGACCTATTTTATAAAGTTATAACATTTAATAAATATCGACATAGTATAAGTATATCTGTATTAATATCTGTATGTCATATTGGCAGAAAAAGAGAACAGTCGTAACAAATCAATCCAACTGTGAATGTAAAAAAAATATCATAAAATTTGCATCTTTACAATTTTTACATTTAGGATGTTTACAATTTGCAATTTTTGCAAAATGTTTTTGAAAGCAGTCACCTCGGTTTATTCCACCAAGGAGAGAAAAACTGCCATTATTTTAGAATGCCGTTTTAGTAAGTCAAGAGTAAGACTTTCAAATTTATTTAATGTTCACTTAGACTATTTTCAAATAATATATCGTAATCTGTCATTAAAAACCAATTTTATTTAAAATTATATCATATTTTTATTCATTGCAAAATCAATAATTAGCTTATTAAATTAATTTAACTTATTGAATGAATTTCTTTATATAATTACAATAGTCGAATTTATTCTTATTAATCAAAAATAAATAAAAATTATTATTAATTGCAATTGGGCCTGAAATATATTGCTTCTTTATAACACGATTCAGATTTTTCTTAGGAAAAAAAAGACAAGATTTACAGAAAATTGTCCTCTATATCGCATATAACTTGTATTTCGCTTTATGTGTGTCTGCCAAGAGAGATGATATAAGTAGAACGTAATATAATTTATTTACCTATTTATATGCATAAAAATGCATAAACTAAGAAATATAGCAAAGATTTACTTAAAATTTTTCTCAATTATTTATTATTACTATTTAAAACCGAAAGTTTAATTAACGTTTAAATAAAATTTTACTTTTGGAATACTTTAGAAATAAATAAAAAATAGTACTCTAGAAATAAATGAATAATTGTACACTAGAAAATAACTTTAAAGCAATTAAAATTTAAATATAAGAAGGCAGAAAAATAATTCGATAAGTATTTTTTCAATAAAATCAACTTTATAAGTAATTCTCTACCAAATTCAAAAGGTCAACTCAGCTTCTGAAAGCTTACTTATTAACTTCTTACAAACTTACCTGTGTCAGTAAATGCAACTACAGTTTTATTATTTAACTTTATTCCTTTTGTTTGAAATTTTTCCTTAAGAATTGATAAATTCATTTGTACGACATGAGTATTGATGTATTCTGAATCTCATTAACTTTGTTCAGGATAGTTAAACTGTTTTCTTGTTTTGTTTTAGTGAATTATGACAATGGGATTGCAAATATCTATTGTCTTCACACTCATAACATGTTTTTAAATATTGTTTCCTTCACTTATCAGGAAATTCATTTCCCAACGAACTTGTCTCATTTATTATATAACAGTGTCGGTTTCCCCTCAATTTTGCTCTGAAATTTAGATGAGGTTACTTCAGAAATTTTCCTTTCTTCAGCTTCGATTAGATTGTTCATCTTCACTATTAGAAATTTTTTTTGCTGTTATTTATACACTCTCCTAATCTTCAAGTTTTTCAACAAACTCTACTGGAAAACAATATTGCTCCACATTATTTTCAACGCCGAAATTTTGAATTTAAATATTGAAATTAAAGATATTAAAAAATAGCTTATCTGTAATCAACACCAATTTCAGATGAATACAGAAAACAGGCGTCGTGCCGACTTAAAAACCAATCAAGAATTTTAAACAAGGCAATTCTTGATTTGAAACTTTAATGCAAAGAAATTTTATGAAGATTATTTTTATTGATCTTTTATATATTTATCCGGAATTTTCTGCCAGGTCAGCGATTTATCCGCAACTCTTTGTCAGGACTGCGGTTTATCCAGACATATTTGAAATGGCGGCTACTTCAAACCAGATAGAATATTCACATGAAACTTCTAGTCAACGACTTTATTCCGAACATGAAAAGAGCAGGCTGTTTATTTTGTATCATTTTAAGGCATATTATGTACATTAATTATAGCATTTAACCATGCAACAACTACCATGAAACTATCCACAGCTACGCAGTTCTCTACCTGAATTTAATTAAAATTCTAATCGGCCACACTTCCTTGCAATTCTTCCCAAGTTCTACTGCGAATTCGATAGTTTTTATATACCGGATATTGCTGGAAGTAAATAAAATAGATCTTCGTCGGTGCCAAATCAACGTGGAGGAATATCTGGGAGTAGATTCCCCAAGGTCATCAAATCTGTTTGGAGTTGTAAAACAATCATATCTAACTGACATCATCATGTTGCCGATGCTGTCCTGTGATTAATAATCCATTGTAACGGAACGCTATAATATTTATTTGACAGATAAAACAGAATAAATATAACAAAATTAGTTCAAAATAAGAAATTTAATTTTTTGCTACTTGTAGTTTTGTTATTTGTACATAAATGTGACTAAATATAAATAAATAAATTTTGAGGACGAATTAAAATTATTTTTTACTCAAATACTATTATGTAATTAAATATTGAAAAACATTTTGATATTTTCGAGTATTTTTATGATTACCAAGATATTAATTCTAACATATCATACATATTAATTTTCCAATTTGTTTTAGTATAATATATGCACGTTGTTTGACATATTTTTATATTTTGAAAAATTTAGTCGATGATAAAAATATATAGTCAGAATTTTAATTTCTGCCTAACCGTTAGTTTATAATAAGTAAATTAGTTTCTTAAAAACATCAAGCAAAGCATTATAGATTGACTACATTTGCTTTCAAATGAATTAATTCAGGTAAATAAAAAATGTATAAGCATTACGGCAAATAAATCTTACTGGATACCATGTAATATTTATTACAATATAAATTAACTCAGTGAAATAAATTAAGTTTCTTGAAAAAAATCATGCAATTAATTAATCCGACTAATGTAAATGGATATATATATAAATAAATAAAACACATATTACTTTGAAATAAGGGAAAATGAAATTTTCGACATAATAAGTAATGTATAACCTACGGCAGTCTAGGTAACTTTTTTTTGATAAGTATAGAAAAATATTTTCAGACAAAATGTTATTCAAATAATTGAACACTAAGAGAGATTTTAATGGGATTTTAGTAGCAATAGCAAATGAGGAAGAAAAAAAAAAAACATTTTATAAAAATATTTATTTTAGAATATTTCTTCAGAAAAATACTTTAATATATAAAACTATTTTTTTCCTTCTAGATTAAGAAATAAAAATTTATAAAAAAAATTATTCATTATTTAAATCAAAACTGAAGAATTAACATTAATAACGCAGCTTAAAGAAAACAAGAAAAGTATCCACCATAAAAAAAAAATTATGCCTCAGAGCTATATTGATTAAAAAGATAATGCATTTTAAAATCGATATCCGAAGTTTCCTTTTTAATTGAAAAAGGCGCATAAGGCCATATTTTTTCGGATAATCAAACACACATACTTCGGGGAAGCTATGTTAAGAACTTATAAAACATACACCCACCACCACCACCACCCACTTCTTTTAAGAGATATTAACTCCTGAAAGTAAGCCAAAAGTAAGCCTTTTTTCTTTCAAGACTCAAGATAATGAGGATAGAAGATTAAAAGAGCAGACAATTAATGCAACGCAGAATAAACAGCGGATCAAAATGCAAAAGGTATTGCTGTATTTTCATTCAGCCATTTTTTTTCTTATTATTACGACGCCTCAAACTGTGTTTCCACACTTTTTTTTTTAAACCGCTCTTTTCTCCTCTAAAATTCTGAGTTATTATTCCCACGGCGGGAATATTTTACAATGTTATCGGAAAAACCGGAACGCCAGTGAAACGAAGATTATTATTATTGTTTATTTTATTTCTTTTCATCATTATTATTATTATTTTTTTATCCGTCCTCTGAGCAAAAAGGATTATATTTTTCTTATCCCACAGAACTATGAATCTAAACGTCAAAAGAAAATGGTCCAAAAGAGAGTAAGGGAGTGTTTCAAATGAATATTTTTCTTGTTCACTGGTGAAAAGAGTTTTGCTGCTACGAATGTGATCGAAGAGATAACGTTTTGCTTCTTTGCCTTACACGGAAGAATGCCTTATGCCTTTTTTTTTCTTTTTTTCATGCTGCATTTTCGTTAAAGAAAACTAATTTCCTGTCGGCAGGAAAAACATCAGTGATGTGGAATTGTTCGCTAACTATGTTGCGATGTATCTAGAGTTCTTTATCTCGTCTGGAAAGTTATTTGCAGTAGAGACTAGCCAATGTTTCTTTATTTCTCTGATGGGCAATCCAAAATTCGTATAAAAAAAGAAGACATGATATCTTTACACAATGTGTATATAAGATCACGGTGTGTATTGCCGTTCAACTACACTTCGGGGAATGAATTGTTACTTGCCCTTCTACTGTTCTCAAAGGAGTTGGCATTACTGCATCTTTCGCAAAACTATCCCAATAGTATATTTTATGACAGACTCTGTGTAATTTGATATAAGATTAACAAAGACTGCCAACTGTAGGATAAATAATATATTCTTATAATGAAAGATTATAATAAGGGATTACATAACAAAGTATTTTAATAAGGTATATTGCTTCCTTTTAAAATTATTTTTATGTCAATATAGTCTTACCATGTTTAAACAAAAGTTTTGATATATGCATAAGTTTATAGTATGACAAACAGAGGCAGGTGACCAGAGTTTCATGTAATTGTTTTTTAAGTCCCGCTTTATGCTTTTTCGACTTCTTTTAATGACAATTAATGGAATTCTCAAATAAAAAATATTCTACGAATGTTAAAGAATAGATAATTGTTTTTTTGTTTTTGTTTTACACGGGATATTGCATTATACGTTCTCCAAATTTCATATCTGTTGAAGAAAACTAATTATCTGTCAGCAAAATAAACCTCCCTGATATGTATTTGTTCACTAGCTATGCTGGGATATGTATAAACTTTATCACTACAGTTTAAGTAAAACCTGTCAGTTGAGTTTCAATTTGTTCAATTCAAAATTTATATGAAAGAAATAATGTTTTATATCCTAAGTATAATATTATAAACATTTTCTATTGTATATTTTGAATATAATAGTTGGAGAATCTTCATATTTGTGTTGTATACTTTTTTGTAGAACGATTAATCGATTTTTTTTCATATTTGTGTTGTATACTTTTTTCTTCACAAATTCATTTTTTTTTCCGTTTAAGAAAATTAATTTACTGCGAGAAGGAGAAGATTACTGATTAGGATTTGTTTAAAATTATGTTGAGATATATGTAGATTTTTTTTTCGGGTATCGATCTATTAGTTGAAATGTTTATTTGATTTACCTGATGTCTGCTTCAAATTTCATATAAATGTTATAATATTTCTAAACACTTCATACTATATATTATTTTATATTATGTAATTCTTTAATTACCAATTAAATATCATGGAATTGTTATATGTTATTCAACATTCTGTGATTGGAAGAAATACTGCATTTTGTACATAACTAGCATGATTACCCTTCCTCAGTTCGGACCATGCCAGCCAGCTCCTATCAAATTTGAATTAAAAAAAAGGAACCTTTGTATACAGAAATTATAAAGTTAAAATAAATCATCATATTTTCAATACATTTGTAGTGAATTATTTGATGAATAGATAAGTAAATTCCTTGGATTTCCCAAACTACATAGAGCTGAGAAAAGAGAAAATTAATACCACCAATTTTAAAAATTAACAGCACGTTATTTTTATATGTACCACACGTTTGTACATGGGCTTTTTTATAATGATATTAAATTATAATCTTACTTGGTGATAGCAGACTTTTTTTACAGATCGATAGATATGAGTGGTATTCTGGGAATGAATACTGATTTACCTTTATCTTTTCCTGACATTATTTTCGCTTGAGTTATATTGTTTGATTATTGTTTCACGGTCACTCTTCTTCTTGCATAATATTGATGAATCTAAATTTCTCAAAAAAATAATTGATGATCCTATTTTCAATATTAAACAATGTAAAGGCATTCTTGTAACTTCTATCTAATTCAAACATTGATGGTATTACATAAATTAGTCGCAAGGTCAATTTAACCAATTTCTCCATCAATTGGTGAGTGCCTTCCCTAATTTGTAAGAAATTTCATCAAAATGATGCGTAAGATTATAAAATAGAATATATAAAATATAAATTATTATATATTATAATATATTAAAAGAAATTGTTTTTTTAACAAAAATAATTTAAATATTGTCACTGAAATCCCTCTAAATGTAAACTTGGCTAACTGGTAAACTGTTGCCATAACTTCGCACAAAACTTCTGTAATTCCAAATCAAAACCTTCTTCATGACAAGCATACTTTCAACTATTAAATTTTTTTTTAACATTTAAACACATTTTAAGAGTCTTAATTTTAATAGTTTATTTATTTTTTTTTTTTTTTTTTTTTGTTTCTTAAAAATATATACTGGTAACCGACTCATTAAATTCCTTTTTTTTTCGACATTTATCTAATGTACAGTGAATAAGTTACCGTTAAGGAAGAACATTAATACCGTTCCGGATGCCTTTTAAAGACAACGACCACTCATTTGTATTGTATGCAAAAATCCGAAGAAAATTCTTTTCAAATAACTACAAGGTTATTCTGCCTTACATTATACCAATTATTATATTTTACGTGTACAAATGTTTAAAAAAATGAATTTGAAAGTATTAAAACTGCTGTATTGATATTTTAAAATTAAAAATAAACTATATAATACTAAAATAGTTAAACATTTGATGGGAAATAAGTACTTAAATACATGATTCTAATAATAATATAATAAAAATTATTTTATTGGACATTAGGAACATCATTGAATAACTAACCATTAAGTGCCAATTTTTATTAATTTAAACTATTGAATTATATTTATACGTCTCTTATCATAAGAACTCATTTCCGTTCATAAAATCGATATTAATGAACACCCAAAGTTGCAAGACTTGGAAAATTTAAAGGAAACCAATTCGCTTTAATTAAATGATGCTTTTCCTACGAATTCATTAAGTTGGATTACTAAATCGGTAAATAACCAATCGGTAAAGCAGTAAACACTTGAGTTATGACGAACCGTGATAAGAATATCTACTTAACAATTAAGGAATGGTTAGATTCAGATTTATGAAAGACCAATCTTCTTAATGCCATCGTACTATATATAATCCTTGTAAAATAATTTTCTTTTGAGTAAAAATAGTTTTAATTTTCCCCCATTTGAGAGGCAGATGAGAATATTTTTATAGAAACCCAAATAAAAGAAATCGATAAGGTTATAGACAAAGAAAAGTTCTTCCTTTTCGAACTGCATCTTAATTTTAAGGAATGATTTTTTTATTTCTTCTTTTCGTTTCACAGAATGAGCTAAGGCGTTCCCCGTCTGAACCAGAGTAAGTAAACACAGTTCGTATCCAAATTAATTAATTAATTAGGGCGTTGAAGCGTGCATTCCTTTTGTAAATTCCGCGATAGAGGTTAATAAGGTGGCAGAACTAATAATGAATCGATTTTTTTTTTTATCTTCTTTATTCTTTCGTCGACAGATTTCTCGGAAAGGTTGAAGTATCTGCATCCAAATGAGTTTGAAAGAGGTTCTGTGTGTGTGTGGGTTACTGATCGAAGAGTGGACTTCTTTAACGCGACTGTTAGAATTTAATGGAATAAAAAGTGCATTTAACATAGAAAAAAAGTAACCCTGGTCATATTTAACTAATAATCCTCTTGAAAGTGTCTTGGAAATCCTTACTGGTTAAGGAATATTTTAATATGATTAACTTTTTTCCCAGTTTTTGGCTATGCTGTTGAATTATTCTTTTTAAATAATTATTCATATCCACATTTTAAAATTAGAAAGTTTTATTTGCATCCCAGCTTTGATAATGCCATATATTAATTTTTTATATTTAGGCATTCGTTTAACTTCTAAACATTTGTCCAATGAGGTTTTACCACTAGATCTTTCGATAATGTTTTATATTGAGTCACTACCACACATTTTATATTATATATTATTTTATCTTCTAAAGATGGGGGAGCAGAAGATCTACCTCCTCGTGGTGCACCTGGTAACACTTTTTAGTGTCTCAAAGATCTGCAACTTGATGTTATTGTTAGATTAATAAACTCTGTTTCAGCATGTTTTGTTGTATTATTTTGTTGTTGTTGTATGCTGCATGCTTTTTTTTTTGTTGTTCTTTTTTTGCTGTAACTGTTCATAATCTGCCATTGGAAATAAAAAAAATAATAAATAAATAAAAAAAAAGCCTTCTAAAGATTTGTTCTATTCATAATGCAAGTCCCTAATCTTTTTTATAATGTTGGATATTGTTTTCTTTTTCTTATATATTTTTTTCAATTTAATATATTTACATATTGTTTTGGTTTTATAGATTTGTTTTCATCTAATCTCTACTTAACCAATTATTTTACTATTAGCATCGCAAAAGTCATATTAACGGGGAATTTGTTAGAAATTTAAAGTAAAGAAAATATTTAATAGATGTTCCTTTTTGGTTACTATAGAGATCCGTTTGCCTTGAATATATTTAATGTTGCAAAATATATATATATATGAAATTTATTTAGAGAAAAAATCAACCATCCTCAGCCAAGATATCAAGATCCAAGATTTTCGGCAGATTACTGCTCAAATAGACACTATTCGTAATTAAAAATTTCGAAATTAATTCTAATTTTAGATTTTCTTTATTTAACAGATTGCTAGAGTCAGAGCACTATTTTTGGATAAAAAATTTTATTTTTTTAAATGTATTATTTTTTTAATAAATTTATAATTTTTATGATTTTGAATAACTTTTTAATAAGAAATGAAAAACAAAATATTTATATTTGCACATTAATTTTTATTGTGAAAATTTTTAGTTTACTATAATTCATACATGCGTTTTATTAGAATATAAAAAGCGATATGGCCACATCTGGAATATTAATCCAAATGAATATAAAAAGTTATGTAAAGTTATACGTCAAAGAATGGATTTTTTTAACGAAAGGAATATAATAATTTATATCCCTCTACAGATATTATGTTTCGAAATCTTTGATAACTGCTTGTTACATGAATAAATATGTTGGAATCCCTTACCAATAATTTAACATATTCTTTTTAAATTTTTATTTATACGTAGGTTTTATAAATATACATTTTTTTCAGCGTATATTTTTAGAACTATAGTAATCTTATTATTTAGAAAAAAATATTAAAAGCATTTTAAAAATATTATTATAAAATAATCGCAACATGTTATATGAGGTTGAAAACATGTATCCTTTACTATTATATTCCTTCATTCAATATAATTTATATTTAGAATTTAATTATTTTAAAATGCAATTTATAATTGAGTTTTTTTTTAATTGGAATTTAAATTTACATACGACTATTTAAATTTTGTTTTATTATTTGTTCTAAGCAAACAATATCTTGTAAATAAATATATTGATTACATATTTATATGTAATCATTATATATTTACATTAAATAAATTCTAATTTTTTAAACAAATGTGTTAATATATTCATTATATTATTTCATAAGTCATTCAACCGTTTTTATTCAGAAAGATTATACTGTCATCTGTACTGAGGATGCGGCGAATAAGTATTGGTAGAAATTGTTATATTACTGAATTTAATAGATTCCCTAACTATTAATTAACTATATCTTTCACACTGAAACAGAGTAGTGTTTTAAGTTGTCTTTAAATCTGGAACATCTTTAGCAGTGTAGTAGTAAAAAAATATCATACATCTTAAAATATTTAGAATTGCGTCGGTATTTAATAATTTAGAATATTTTTCTGACTGCTATGGAATATATTAGGACAATAATTACTTCAGAATTTAGATTATATACAGACAAAATACTATCATTTTAGAATTTAGAATACAACCAGACAAATTACAATTAATTATGTTAGGTCAAATACAATACATAAGAATATATTTTCGGGTTAGGCTTATTTCATATACTGTGAAGCTAAAATATAACAACTATAACAATTTTTATTAAAATGATATTTAATTGCATAATATAAGTAGAAGAGTATTAAACTTTCTAAAATTAGTTCTCTTATTATTTTTAAAACAGCAGTTTACTGGGTTAGAAAAAAAACATTCATTTTGCTTTAAAATTAGCTCAATATCCATTTTAACTCTACCTAGTGCAAAAACCTTGGTTTCTACAAGTCCGTATAAAAGAAAAAGGTTGAAAAAAGGGTCTGACCGTAGAAACAGAATGCCTACAGAGTTCAAGCCTTTACGGCTGGTAGCGTCATGGTAGCTTGATGCTTTATGTGGAAAAAGATACGAAGACCCTAAATACGTAATATCTATTTTAAGCTACATACTAATAGTTAACAAATATCTTACGTTATTTATAAATTTTCATGTGTCGCTAAATTAGTCTCATCAAAAAAAGAGAAGAATCAAGCAAAATAGAAAAATTGGGAACACACACACACACACACACACACACACACACACATATATATATATATATATATATATATATATATATATATATATATATATACATATTATGTTGCAAAGAGGATGTTTGCCTATCACTTTAAGTGTCTGTAGTAAAAAGAATTAATGTAGGTGAATCCATAATTTCTTCCAACCAAGAGACAATTATTCAATTCATACTCTGATCACATCAAGTAATTTAATAAAGTTTTTATAACAAGAGACCAAGAGACAATACTCGTCTAACTATTCATTTTGCATTAAAAGTAACTCTAATAGGCAATTTGGAAACATCTGTTAGTTGTTAACAAATATTCTGATTAATAAATTAAAAGGTACAATATTATGTTTGCTTATGTTATCCAACAGATAAGACGTACTCTTTATTAGCTACCGAAAATAAAATATTCTAAATATTAATAAATTATTTTAATATATGTTCTTTCCAAACTAATAACAAAGATAATTGCCAAAGAGAAACATCTGATGACAATTGAAAGTTATCGTTTTACAAATTTTAAAATAAAGATTATTCTGAATCATTTTTGAATAAAAAAAAAAAATAGAATGTAAAATATGAATGCCAATCCGAGAGGAAAAAAAATTAAGTAATTGATAAAAAGATTTAAATGTATATATTTGAAATAATTTATTATGAATATGTTTTTAATTTTGTTTACATTTTCTTTTAATTATTCAGAATGAATTTGTTTTAAATTCTCTAAAACACCGTGAAAGAAATGAATGCATACTCACAAAAGTATAAAGAAACTCCAAAAGAGAACTTTCGACTTCAGAATAATTTGAATTCTTTAAAAAACTTAGATGAGTACAACGATAGTATAAAGATAAAAATAAAAATAAAAAATTAAATGTAGAACCTATCAAATTTAGTGCATTTTTTTTCTCTCGCGTTAGATTTTTAAACAAGTTTCTCCAGTAAATATTATTCTTACCATCTAGAAAAGAGAACTTTTTTCGTTTCAACTTAAAAGTTGTTATTTTACAAATTTAATAAGAGAGCTGTCGTAGCCTTCTTATTTCAGAAGATGGTTTGCTTAACTATTGAAAATAAGTAACTGGGAGTTTTTCGCATATCAAACTGTGACTATCACTTTTAAATAGCTTTATTAAAATATAATTTTGAAAATTTCACTATATTTGCATTTTTTATGTATTTTTATTATTATTTTAAATAGTTATATGATAGAAAATGTCTTATATTTCTGTATGTATTGGATAAAATTCCCATTACGACGTTCTACTATTTTTTAGTAGCAATATTAGGCTTTAGGAATTAAAATTTTATTTATAATCAGACATTTCCTATAAAAGTCTTTTTAGTTAACAAAGTTTCGTTCTTTAAAAGAAAATTAGTATATTTTTTTTTACTTATTGTTTTCTTATCTACTGCTTAGGCATAATGTGTTTTTTTTTTCCAAAATTCGCCAGATATTTAAAATGCAGTGCAGTTTTATAGATAAGTCTTTGTTAATACAGTTTACCAATTCCCGCCCCGTATCTAGGGCTGGGAAACATGTAAAGCTTACAAAATGTGCACCATGAAACATACTTATTCCATGTTTATAAAACTGACTAAATACATTCAGTTATCAATTAAATAAATATTGTTACGATACAATCTTACTAAATTAAACATAAAAGTTTATTCATTATTTTTAGATGCATAAAATATTTCTAAATTTTATTTCTTGCAGATAAATATTTCACAAAAAATTATTTCTTATTTTACCAAAATTATTATAATTATTTTTAACAAACAAGTTAAATGCAAAGCAAAAAAACCTCACAAAAATCTAGAATGTTAGCTGAAGACCCATCAACCCTGCAGTAACAATGTTGTTGAACGAATTGTACCAATTGAGAATTATATTAAAGTATTGTGTTATGATCAAAATAATTAAAGGATATGAAGAGTTTTGTATAGATTTTGTGAATGAAGAAGGTTTTGATAATTGATACATTAGTCACATACGTGATAAGCTATGAAAGAAAAATAAAATATGGCGGGGAAAAAATAAAAAAAAAACACTTCATTAAATTTGTATAAATGATATAAAAAAATACATGTTTTGTGCATCTCAGGAAAAAAATACCATTTCTTGCAAAGAAACTTTTAAAAAGGCTTCGCTAAATAACATCTACCTTTAACACCTATAAGTTAGGGGTGGGAAGTCAGCCAAAATATTTCAGTTTTCTGACACTTGAGTCTGATTTTTAAGACAAATTCCTGATTCCAAAAGTTTCCTGTAATTTTATTTACTATGATCTTGGAATAGATTTGGAAAAATTTGTGAAATAAATTTATTGAATTTCATTGTACTCATATATCTATAAAAACATTTCTTTCACAATGAAATATTTTTTTCAACTTTAAAGGTGTCTTTTTTATCTGTATGTATAACTTAAAAACATTATTGCAATATAAATACCCTTACAAAAAAATAAATTATGTGAAAATATCAGTAACAAATTAACAGGCAACAAAGAATTACAGATTAGTTTAAGATAAGTAAAAGAAAATTATGTATTTTTTTCTTAAAGATGCTATATTTGGAATAGATAAAATTTATTTTTTCTTATAATAGATTAGTTTCTATAAGATTTTTTTTATTATTGATCCATTGTAGCATTGTATAGGCTTCCGAAATGAGAAAACTCTTTCGATACTTATTTGGTATGCTGTTAAAGCAGCAACTGACTTTGCAGCTGATAGTATTACTGAAGGACACAATTGGATTGATTTCTTAACATTTGATTTTAACATTAATTCCTATAATTTTGTGAAAAGAAATATTTTTTAGAAGTCTGAAATAAGGTTTTCATACTTGACTTCGAACTCCGAACCTTTATTCCCAACTCCTACAACTCACTTCTTCTGTGAGGCATGAAGTCTCTTAGTAATTTTTTATGGGATGTTCTGTTTTTCTTCTCTTGTCGTCATCTTTCCACTTCTTCTATTTGTACGGTCAATTGGCAGTCAGCAACATGTCTGAAAATATGAGTTACTGACTAGTTAGCCATTTTGGGTCCATGTTCACTGCTCCTGTTAGCTATACCATTCTTCACCGTTAAAAAAAACTATGATGTGGCTTGCAATTATCCTCTATTAAATGAAATTATGAATAATTGCTATAGTTTCAAATGATTAAAAAGGTATATTCTGACATTCCTGGAGATACCAATATAGGATTGTCTTCTATTACACATCTCCTATAAAAAATTAATCACATAAAGGGACAGAGGGAACTCGTTGTTGCAAAGAAAGTTGCTCAAATCATTTTCCCTCAAATACTTATGATCATTTTCTTCAAGCAACAAGATAATCTATGTTTAATGGAAGACAAACCATAAATCTTCTATTATGCAGAGCTAGAGCTTTGATTGAGATTTGTACATTTTGTGTCAAAACTCAATAGATAAAAAGGCAAGATAAGAAATGAAAAATGCAAATTTTAGTTTCTCCTAGCCATAAGTATCAACTATTGCTCCTACATTTCTGGTATTTATGTACATGAATGGTCTGGTTTAGAAACATTTATAACATCTAACCCTCTAAAGGCAATTTAAAAGTCTCAATGAATCCAGAAGATTAGTAATTAAATGAAATATGCTTTGTAATCTGCAATTTTCATAAAAAATTTCAAAATGCATTTATCTTAGAGTTCCTATCTTTCATGTATTTTTGCTATACTATATAATTTGTATTTATCAATAGATTTCTATTGGGAAAAAATTATATCTCCCATTGTAATGAACTGTTACTTCATATTTCGAAGGAAATTTTGAAAATGTTATTTCAGATGTTAAGATGAACTTTATTATCAGTCATACAATTTTTTGTTTATGAGTGTTTATGAATTCATCTAAGAAATATTACAGTGTCAATTCACTGAAATTAGTTTTGTATAGTTAGTAAGATTTTAAATAACTAGAATTACATTTTTTGGAGATCATCTTAAATTTCTTTTTCTCAGACATCGATCATTAAAAATATATACAAAAATATTTAATTCTACACAAAATGACTTATATATTTTATAAACTGGGAAGTACATTTAAATAAAACATTTTGGGACACATTGCTTGTAAATATTTTGAAAAATATAAATTTATGATTGTATTATGTTCATTTTACAACTGTTTCACATTAAAATGTTATCTTATGCATCTAATATTTGAAAATATATTTAAAAAAATAAAATAAGGTGTTTTTATGTATTTATATACATATTTTTGAATATTTAAACATTTTATGAATTATTATCATTATAAAATTGAATTTTTTTATATAATGGTATCTCCCATATTCACGTAATTAACACATGCTAATACGTAATTAATACATTAGTAGCATTTTTTTGTTTCCTAATTATTATTATATATTAAAGTTACCATTATTACAATTTAAACTTTTATAATCAATATTTAATTTTTAAATTGTTTATTTCTGAAAATTTAACTGAATTAATTTTAAAAAATCTTCTAAATACTTTCAATTATGTATTTAACTATTATTTTCCACACATATAAATATGCAGATTAAATAATGAAACATTAAATATTTTCATAAAATTTGTAAAAACATAACTGTTATTTTTATAAGATAGCTAATTAATTTACAATATTATAAAATTCAGAAAAATCCTTGAATCTTTTTTTTTTATTTTTTTAGCTTTTAAAGGGAAAAAAAATTATTCATCTTTTACTAGTTTTTTCTTAAGTCACTTGAATGTCGTTTTTTCTCCTTTTTAAATCCCAGATAACGAAAATAAATGATGCTGCAGTATGATGTATTGCCGAACGCCTTTTGAATTACCGATCTAATGACCTTTTTTTTTTAGATTTCTTAATTAAAAAAAATTATGATATGAATCGGGATGTTGTTTACGTCATTAAACTGAATCTGCTTTTTCACAGCATTCTTCGTTAAGGAAATTAAAAACTGAAAGAATAATATGATACTAATTATTTTTAGTGATGAAGTCAATTAATTACCTAAGAATCATAAATTAATATTTTTCATATGTTTCCCTTAATATCTTAGATAATATAAAAAGACATCATAATTTGTTATTTATTTATGTTAAATATTTGTTTAAGAAATGATTGTTGCAGTTTTTGATGTTTTCTTATGTATAATAAGATATGAAATTTTTTTTCTATTTAAATTTAAATGAAGTACATTTTGTTATTGTTTATTATCATATTAATTTAAAATAATAAAAAAATTTGTTAAGTTTTGTATATTTGTTTTATATACTTAGTAGAAAAATTAGTAAAAAATATTATAATTTAAGACAAAAATGGATAAAACTACAGAAAATTATATATCAACATATTTAATTAATTAAGATCTATAAAATTGTGTTATCCGAATCAAATATATCAATTCATATATGGATGATAGATTGTAAAATAATTATTGAAAATCCTGAAATTTTAAAATTTGTATGACTACATTTTCTTCAAATTGCATCAGAATTGTGTGGTAAAAAGCGTTCTTACATGAACATTTTGTAACAAAAGTAAAAAATTTGAATTTTAATAAATAAATAAAAATAAAAATAAATAGAATATGTGTATTTTCTTAATATTAAGAAATTTATTAAATTCATTATTATCATTATTTTTCAGTTTTCGACATTTTTTTAATTAAAATTTAGATAACATAATTAATAATTAATTAATGCTTAAAATTTAATCATATGTTATTTTTAAAATGATAGATGATATAAGGCAACATTATGCGTCATGAAATTATTAAGTAGAAGTCAATTTTTGAAATGTCTGTGGCATCACAAATTCTTCACTAAATAGGATCACGGAAAATCACGAGCATCATTGGATAGGTACATATTTTATTCATGATTATAATTGAAATAAATGCATCTTATCTGCTACGATTAATATTGAATTGGAGTATCTAGATACCGCAAAGCGAAAATGGATCCAGGGCGAAATTTTCAATAATTCTTAAAGAACGATAATGTCATCCCTCCTTGAATTTAACCATCTTAAATAGGAGCGCACCTCCTCCGGCTATTTAATATGGATGATTACGCCATGAATCATTCTCTTTTAAAATCTATCAAACCTGATAATGCGTCCCTGCTAACAAGATGAACAAGCGCAGGGGAAATTTTGAAGCATTTTCAAACAAAAGGCGTTTGGGGATTAATGTTCCACCAGGATTAATTTCTCTAATCCTGTTATCTTCCGGAGTCGACTTGTTTGTTCTAAAATTAGCGCGTTTGTTGCGGAAAATTAAATGTTAAGTAACAGTCTATTAACTTCCAGAAGAGAGTCCGCCTAATCCTCAGTGTATATTTGGGTTGAATTGTTGAAGCAATTTTTAAAAGAGCTGCCTCTATAAGTTTCAAGAAAGCCTTTTTAAAAATGGAAAGAAAAAAAATAATAAAGTACTTTGAAATATTTTCTGAATAATTTCTTTTTTTTTAATACTTTTTAATATTATTTATAATAAATTTTGTGGTAATCTAACAAATGGTATTAATTTAAAATTATTAAGAATAAATTAACATGAAAATGAAAGTAATTTTTTAAAATAAGAATTTACTAAACCCATATAAAGATTTTGGAAAAAAATTATGTAAAATTCAATTTTCTAATTTGAAGCTGTCTAAATAAATACATTATTTATTCTATAATAAAAAAGCATCATTAGCACATTAGATTACGTCACTAGGAACTTCACATTACAAATTCATTAACTTATTATATTTAAAGGTAACAAAAAGAGTAAAATTATATTCCCAGATTTTTTAGTATAACTCATGTAAATATTTTTTAATCAAACAAATTATGCACATATACATGTAATACTCACAAAACATTTTGTATTCATTATATGCTTATTAGGTTAGTATCATAGTTTAGCAAAAATATGTTTGTCAATGAGGCTAACCATGCTGTATCAGGAAAGAAATTTCATCAACACCTATGTTCAGTACGACAGAGATGTCTGCAAGCGTCGAAAACTGATTTTTCTGGTAGAATGCTACACAATCTCTTATTCAAAAAAGTTGATTGCATTATGATTCCAACAGAGTGTTGCGCATTCATAATCGTACTAATTGGTGGGATTAACTGATTATCTCAGAAATCATATGCAAATATGGAGCAATTACTCGTGAAAGTCTTCTAAGAATTAATTAATTAATTATTTTCTTAGAAATGCAGATTCATACTATGCCACAAGAATTCAGGCTTGAAGTTGTAATTTCTTACTCTTCTTCATGAAGCTTCTAATTTATATATTTACGGATTAACGAAATCGGTCTGATGTTGCTGATGATAAGTGAGATATATCACATGAATATTTGCTATTATTTATTATTAGAATTATTTTGGGTTCTTCATTGTAACCTAAATATTATTAAATGTTTGATTCAAATTAAAAATTTTAATCTTATAATATCATAAAAAATAATATTATTTAAACGGAATAAAAGGCAATTCATGTTTAAAATAATTTTAACAAGTCTTCCGACAATTTCGTCGAACTCAAAAATATTTTTTTCAAAAGTCTTTGTAATAAATGTTCTATATGTAAGATAGTCGTTATATAAAATTGTATATATTATTCGCAATGTAAAATTGTTTTAAAAATAAATTATAAATTTGCAACCAATTTTAAGTCAATTAAATATTTTGCAAATAATAAAATTTTATTAGAATTCCCATAACGAGTAGGTCTTAGATTAGTAGCTGATAGTGATTTTTAGTGTTATATCTTTAGATAATTGGCCATACTGACGTATAATCTTGTCTTCTTTTAAAATATTAATTTCAGCTTTCATAAATATGGCTAAAAGGTAATTGTTGTGGACCTGTTAAAGTGTTTTAATATTTCATTTGGAGTTAAGCCTCAATTTTTGAAAGTGAGAAAAAGATGATAGCTAATAAGCATATTTCGTAACGCATTCCAAATAACAAGTGTATTGCTAAATAATTTAACAATTAAAATTAAAAATAATATACAATATATAAAAATTAGGGACATAAATAAAATAAAATAAAATTATTAAGGGTAAATTATTATAAATTAATATAAGTATATTAATTTATAAGAATTTACTTATATGAGAGTTTAATTATTCTTATGAGTAAATAACCTCTTATATGAGTAAAACACACATGTGCCGAGATTGAGAAGTACAATTGCTTAAAAAATTAAAAATAATTTGCTGCAGGTTGCCGCATTGTGACCATAAATGTAACTGAAAACCCGTCTTTAGCTTCTCCTATTCATACCTCGTCCCAGCAGTCAGTGGCATTTCCAATATATTTCCCAGATGGAATATTTCAAGAGTTAAAATTTTAGTTATAAATTGCAAGAAATTTGTTATAAGGTAATATGTTATTAAATAATAAAAATGACGATTTATCTCATGGATATTTTAATTTAAAATGAAGTATTATGAAAGAGACAATATTAAGCAAGGCAGTAACATTAAAATAAATGGAATTTATACATATGAGGGGTTGGAAACATTTCAAACTTTATTGATGTTTATGTTAAACTATAATTAAAAGTTTTAAATTAATACATATTTTTAGTAAAATTATTGTATGTGTGCGAATAGACATTAATTACGATGGCCACACCGATCGGTATATTGTCCCAAGATGTTCTGTTATTTCTCTGCTTTATATATAGGATATTCATCATCCAGTTCTAGTTGAATCTGATTACACATTGAACTCAAATAGTATATTTTTATGTTCTGGTCAGAAAATAAGCCTATAGTTTTTATTCTGTATCTAACTTCTGAAGCACGCTATTTAAGTGTTTGACAGTTGCATTAGAAAGAAAAAACTACTGGAGCACTATTTCATAAATATTTTTATCTAGTTTCGGAAAATTCTAAACGAAAATAGATAGATATTCGAGAGAGTAGATCTGTTTACGTATCTCGTAAACGGATCTACCCGTTAATATATTTGTAATTTCCAATGATAGTAATTTTAAACCTGAAATTGGCAATCGGCTATGTAAGGATAATAGATGTTACTATTGTTTAAATAATTTATTGAAGTCCAAACTATTATATCTAAGGACAAAAAGTTTTAGAAAAAAGTTTTAGACAAAAAATAAGCCTATAGTTTTTATTCTGTATCTAACTTCTGAAGCACTATTTGCTAAATATTTTTATCAAGTTTCAAAAAATTCTAATCAATGAAAATAGATAGATATTCAAGAGAGTAGATCAGTTTACGTATATTGTAAACCGATCTACTCATCAATATATTTGTAATTTCCAATGATAATAATGTTAAATCTGAAATTCGCAATAGGCTATGTAAGGTTAATAGATGTTACTATTGTTTAAAGAATTTATTGAAGTCCAAATTATTATATCTGAAGTCAAAATTTTTCGTTATACAACTCTCTTCTGGCAGTGAATGCTGGACATTAATAAAAGCAGATGAAGACAGATTTTTAATTTTTAAAAGAAAAATACTTCAAAAAATTCTTGGTCCAGTTAGAGAGAATTATATATGGATAATGTTTTTTAACCATATTACCTATAATATCAAAGTCATCAAATCTTTTTGAATCAGATGGCTTTGGCATATTTTTAGATGTAATATTATGAGCCCTGTTAAAAAAGTGACTTTTGCAAATGTAGAGGATACCAGAAAAAGAGGTAGATCTCGCACTAGATAAATAGATTGCGTCGAGGTAGATCTCAAGATATTAAAAATAAATCGTTCGTGGCTTGTGGCGTCTGTTTGGATCTGTTAGAAGAAGCCTATTGAGATGTCTTTCTTTAAGGCAATACCTTTTTTAAATATTTTTAGAAAAATTATTTCTTTTGATTGTTGTATTATACAATTCAATTGAAATTAAGATTAAAAATTGAATAGAAATATTATTTCAGACAAGTTTACTTGCTAAAAAAATATGAAATATGTTATTGATTAAAGGGCTTACAAAAATGACGACAAGAAGAACTCATAATTTCATCAAACATTTAGAAAAGTAATTAAATACTTCTTCCAATAAACTTCAGCAATTGACTTTCTTTAAAAATGTAGACATTGTTAATTAAATACCAAATTAATTAATTATCTTTCTTAGTAGAAAAATTGCATGTTTTATTAAAATACAAGAATTTCTATTAAATCTTAGAACAACATTTCAGTATGAATAATGTTTAAATCTATTTGAGAAGAGCAAATGGTGTAGGTAAACAACCAATATATTTTATTTACAATTCAAATAATCTTGACAACTGTACCATTTTATTTTGGAAGACACAGTCTGGGGAATTAATATCAAACGTAAAGTAAAACAGAGAACTTTCCTGATTTAAAATTACTTAATAATTCAAATAGTTAAATTATTGATCGAGTCTTGAAATAACATTGCATTTTTAATCGTATGAAAGTTTATTTGGAAGTTTAACGTTATCGATTGAAAGTGCAAATATCTTCTCATTTTCAACTAATTGTTTGCCAAACTGTATCATTAGTTTTAATGAAGTTTGTTCATTTCGCGTGTTAAGAATTTATCTTACTATGTATTAATAGAGGATAGATTTGTCAAGATATACAAAATTTTCATTTTCTTTAGTGATATGGAATAATATAAATTATTGTAACTATTAAATATTTTTATTGGAAAAATATTATTTAAATATTTTCTTGTTGATGCTGTTATTCGCTAAAATAAGCAGTGTTTAAGCATTCAAATTAGACGCAAGACAACACAAGGATAAAACAAACGGTAAAAAAAGTCACCATATGCTTCCTTCAAAATTCAATTTCTAAATTTAAGTAACAATTCTAGAATGTGAAACAAAATGTTTTCCAAATAATATAAAAAAATACAGTTTACTTTTATTGAAATAAAGAATGAATGTCTAGCAAAACAAACACAAGTAATCACCATTAAAGAAAGGAAAAAAAGCACGCATAATAACGAATAAAAAATTAATAAATTAAAACATACCTATAATCACCTAATTGTGTCAAAATATTTTTATTTATTTTTAAACTTAACAGTAATAATAATTTTTAACTTTTAAATTTAATCTGATTAATATTCTCTCCTTACATTTTTTTTTTTTTTTAATTTTACGATTTTTTAAAACATTATTTATATAATTAATTTTTAGGTGCACATAACTGGTACCGCTGTTAGAGTCGACAAAAAAAATTCTGTACTATTATTGTTACACATTTATTAAATTAATTTTATGTATAATAATCTAATAATTAATTTTTTAATTATTGCATTAATATTTGGTAAATGAAAATTTAAAAATTACTCAATTTTAGTTGTCTTTTAATAACGTTGTATATAAACTGCTAATTTTTTAATCTTATAAGCAAAAATATCCACGATATGTTGTTGTTCTAATGCAGCTGGCAATACAGGGACAGTTAATCTAAATGAGTATCACCAATGTTACTCATTTAGCACTACCCATTGGGCACATTTAGCTTGAAGATATGCTACAGACGCAAATAACACTACACCCACAAAGCTCTGCGAACCCATTAGACCGTGGCCTACGGTTTAATGGGGATTCCGAACAACTACACACATCCATACCCTCCGGCACTCGAACCCAAAACCTTTGATACTGAGAGCAAGAAATATGTATTATCAGAAAAATAATATATATGTTTCTAAAATATATAAATATACACAATATATAACACAATACACCAGAAATATATAAATATCCACAGTATAAATAACACTTTTTAAGCAAGAAACACAAAATCTAATCAAAAAATTGAAAAGCTTCAACTTATAACTAAAAGGAATTTAATCGTTTCCTATGTATGTTAACTTTTCAGCATTTTTCTATCTGAACAGAATTTTAATATAAGTATAATATATATATATAAGTCACTTTCATTCTTAAACTTGAACACTAAACAAAAATGAGTAGTGAATAATAAAAATGCAGCGAAAAAGACTCTATTAAAATGCAATCAGCGAAAGACACTCTTTTTTTAAAAAAAATGAACTAAATGAAATAACGAAAAAAAAAAATGTATAAATGACAGTTCTTGAGAAACGCCTGGCTTCATCATACTTTCCTATTTTAATGTCTCGTTATAAAAAATGAAAATTTTCACAGTTAACATATTACTCTTCATAAACTGCCAAGTTTAAATAGATAGGAAGAAAGAGAGGTTGATTTAAATTCACAGCTACTACTCGAGGAATAACAAGCATTTCAAAGACAGGGCTTAACGTCAAATGGATATGTCATTCACGTGGGATAATATTTGAGTAGGATATTAATTATGTTTTTCATCCTCAGAGATTCCTCCCAAACAATGATTTAGTTAAATCAGTTAGTATTATCATTTAATTAATTCATTCCCTAGATTCCTTAGCAATTTTAATACTTATGAGTGGAATAAATGACAATATAATAAGCACATAAAATGTTTAACTGGAATAAAAAAATAAAAATTTACATTTGCATTTTGATGTACAGTAAAAAAATATTAATCTGTACTTAAAGTTATGCTAAATATTGAAGAAATAAATTATTTGATGGGTTAAGTTATGACTACTGATTAAATTTAAATTACCGTTTATGAATAAAGATGTAAAAAACCTATCTATTTCAACAAATAAATAATAATTGCTATGGACATACCACTTATTGACAATCCTAGATTTAATATTTTTTCCTTACATATTTTTTTTTTAATTAAAAAATTTTTTAACATTTACACAATTAGTTTTCAGGTACATATAACTGGTATTCCTGTTAAGGTGTACAAAAAAAATCAGAAAAATTATTGAGATAAATTTATTTTTAATAATATGCTTTTATGTATAATAATCTATTAATTATATTTTTAATTATTGCATTAATGCTTATTAAAAAAAGTTGTAAAACAATTCAATTTTAGTTGAATTTTTACAGCGTAGAATATACTATTAAACTTCTAAGTTTTAAATTTTATAAACAATAATATACATAATATAAATGATTGTTTTTTTATAAATAATACATTAGTAATTACTTATAAATAATATATTTTAAGCAAGAAACTCATCTATTCAATAAATTTAAACGCATCAACCTATAACTAAATGATATTTAATTGTTTCATATGGATGTTAACTTTCTATCATTTTTCTAACTTTTTAGCATTTTTACGTAAACCTGATATACGTCACTTTCATTCTTAAACTTGAACGCTAGATAAAAATGAGTGAATTTTAAAGATGCAGTGAAAAAGACTCTACTAAAATGCAATCAGCGAAATACACTCTTTTTTTAAAAAATAAACCAAATGAAATAACGAATAAAAATGTATAAATGACAGTTTTGGGAAACGCCTGGCTTCATCATACTTTCCTATTTTAATGTCTCGTTATAAAAAATGAAAATTTTCACAGTTAACATATTACTCTTCATAAACTGTCAAGTTTAAATAGGTAGGGAGAAAGAGCGGTTGATTTAAATTCACAGCTACTACTCGAAGAATAACAAGCATTTCAAAGACAGGGCTTAACGTCAAATGGATATGTCAATCACGTGGGATAATATTTGGGAAGGATATTAATTATGTTTTTCATACTCAGAGATTCCTCCCAAACAAGAATTTAGTTAAATCAGTTAGTATTATCATTTAATTAATTCATTCCCTAGATTCCTTTGCAATTTTAATACTTATGAGTGAAATAAATGACAATATAATAAGCACATAAAATGTTTAACTGGAATAAAAGAACAAAAATTTACATTTGCATTTTGATGTACAGTAAAAAAATATTAATCTGTACTTAAAGTTATGCTAAATATTGAAGAAATAAATTTTTTTGAATAATTTAGTTATGGCTAGTGATCAAATTTAAATTACCGTTTATGATTATAAATGTAAAAAACCCATCTATTTCAATAAATAGATAGTAATTGCTATTGACATACCACTTATTGAAAATTCTAGAATTAATATTTTTATTTAAATTCTTTTTAATTCTACGGTTTTTTTTTAATTACACAATTACTTTTCAGGTATATATAACTGATATCCCTGTTAGGATGAACAAATAATTCCACCATAATTATTGCTATAAATTGATTGGTATTAATATTATTTTATTTACAGTAATTTAATAATGTGTTTTTAATTATTGCATTAATAGTTAGTAAATGAAAGTTTTATAATAATTTAATTTTAGTTGTATTTTAACAACGTTGTATATAAACTGCTAATTTTTTAATGTTATAAACAATAATTTTTAATAACAATAATTTTTAAATATTATCCACAATTTAAATAATTCTTGTCATAAATAATGCAGTCGTATTTACTTTTAAATAATACATCTTAAGAATTAAACTTCAAATCTAATAAATAAATTTAAACCCATCAATCTATAACTAAAACGCAACTAATTTTATCCTATGCAGGTTAACTTTTTAGCATTTTTCATTATGGACACAATTTTTATGTAAGCCTGATATACGTCACTTTCATTCTTAAACTTGACAAAACTAAACCAAAATGAGTAGTGAACTTTAAAAATGCAGAGAAAAAGACTCTATTAAAATGCAATCAGCGAAATACACTATTTTTTTTTATTAAAAAAAAAATGAACTAAATGGAATAACGAAAAATATATATAAATGACAGTTCTTGAGAAACGCCGGGCTTCATCGTACTTTCCTATTTTAATGTCTCGTTATAAAAAAAATGAAAATTTTTACAGTTAACATATTACTCTTCATAAACTGTCAAGTTTAAATAGGTAGGAAGAAAGAGCGGTTGATTTAAATTCATAGCTACTACTCGAGGAATAACAAGCATTTCAAAGACAGGGCTTAACGTCAAATGGATATGTCATTCACGTGGGATAATATTTGAGAAGGATATTAATTATGTTTTTCATCCTCAGAGATTCCTCCCAAACAAGGATTTAGTTTATCAGTTAGTATTATCATTTAATTAATTCATTCCCTAGATTCCTCAGCATTTTTAATATTTATGGGTGGAATAAATGACAATATAATATGCGTATAAGATATTTAACTGGAAAAAATGAATAACAATTTACATTTGCATTTTGATGTATAGTAAAAAAATATTAATCTGTTCTTAAAGTTATGCTAAAAATTAAATAAATAAATTTTTAGATTAGTTAAGTTATGACTAGTGATTTAACTTAAATTACCGTTTATGAATACAAATATAAAAAAATGTGTATTTCAACAAATAACTAATAATTGCTATTGACATGCTACTTATTGCTAACCGTAAAATTTATATTTTTCCTTACATTTTTTTTTTATTTTAAGATTTGTTTTCACATTTACACAATTAGTTTTTAAGTACAGGTAACTGGTATTCCTGCTAGAGTAGACAAAATAATATCAGTACAATTATTACTATATAATTATTGGTATTAATATGCTTCTATGTATAATAATCTAATAATTATTTTTTTAATTATTGCATTTATAGTTAGTAAATTGAAATTTTTAAAACAATTTAATATTAATTTTAATTGTATTTTAAAAACGTTGTATATAAACTGTTAATTTTCTTATTATTATAAACAATAATACTTTTTATAAACAAGACATTGGTAATTACTTAAAAATACTACATCTTAAGCAAGGGACTCCTAATCTAATCAATAAATTTAAACGCATCAACATATACTAAAACGAATTTATTTTTCTCCTGTGCATGTTAACTTTTCAGCATTTTTATATCTGAACACAATTTTTATGTAAACCTGATATAAATCACTTTCATTCTTAAACTTGAACATTAAACAAAAATGAATAGTGAACTTTAAAAATACAGCGAAAAAGACTCTATTAAAATGCAATCAGTGAAAGACACTCTTTTTTTTTTAAAGGAACTAAATGGAATAACGGAAAAAAAATGGAAAAATGACAGTTCTTGAGAAACGCCTGGCTTCATCGTACTTTCCCATTTTAATGGCTCGTTATAAAAAATTAAAATTTCCACAGTTAACATATTACTCTTCATAAGCTCTCAAATTTTAATACGTAGGAAGAAAGAGCGGCTGATTTAAATTTACAGCTACTATTCGTAGAATAACAAGCATTTCAAAGACAGAGCTTAACGTCAAATGGATATGTCATTCACGTGGGATAATATTTAAGAAGGATATTAATTATGTTTTTCATCCTCAGAGATTCCTCCCAAACAAGGATTTAATTAATCAGTTAGTATTAACATTTAATTAATTCATTCCCTAGATTCCTCAGGATTTTTATTACTTATGAGTGGAATAAATGACAACATAATATGCGCATAAAATATTTAACTGGAATAAATGAATAACAATTTACATTTGCAATTTGATGTGTAGTAAAAAAACATTATTCTGTACTTAAAGTTATGCTAATTATTGAAGATATAAATTTTTTGGCTAGTTAAGTTATGATTGCTGATTTAATTTAAATTACCGTTTATGTATTGAATTAAGATGTAAAAAAAAAAAAAAAAACATCGATTCCAACAAATAAATAATAATAAATCCACAGCGTGAGTGAATATCAGTAACTGATATGCTATGGACATAAGTGATATGGCCTTAGCATGTCCATAGAAATCAGCAAGCATGTCCATAAAAAAATTATAATCCTAGAAATTATTTTCATCATAATAAATGTAAGTCACAGTTTTAGTGGCTTATTAATATATGCTAATTGTTTAAATTAAATTTATATTAATCTATACTTAAAGGTATTCTAGATATAGCAGAATTTTTTTTTGTATTAGTTAAGTTATGACTAGTGATTAAATTTAAAGTACCGTTTATGAATAAAAATGCACACATAAACACATCTATTTCAAAAAATAAATAATAATAAATTCAGAGCGTGAGTGAAATTCAATAAGTGATATGCTATAGACATATCCCTATTGATAATCGAAGAAATTCTTTTCATCATAATAAATATAAGTCACTGTTTTAGTGGCTGGTTAATAAATTCTAATTCTTTAAATTAAATTTATATTAGTCTGTAAAGTTACGCTACATATTGAAAAAAATATTTTTTTAATTGTTAAGTTATGACTACTGATTAAATTTAAATTACCGTTTATGAATAAAGATGTAAAAGAAACCTCTATTTCAATTAAATAAATAATTGCTATGGGGATATCACTTATTGATAATCCTAGACATTATTTTCATCAAAATAAATATAATTAAAATTGTTTGTGTTCTGATTAATAAATGCTAATTGTTTAAATTAAATTTTTATTAATAAATTTAAATTTACTTAGATGACATGCAAACAAATAAAACTTTAAACATTGCTGCAAAATATAAAAGTAACTATTAATTTTAATTAATAACAGGCATTTATCTAACTTTTTTTAGTGTTGAGTACGAAGATCTTTATAACTATTATATATATTTATAAATATGTCATATATATTTATATATTTTCTTTATAAATATTTTTTATATTTTTTTCTGTCATATATAGATCAATAACTCTTTAGGTATAAACATTATCTGTTGTGGATTTACAAATTAAAATTTATAAAATAGAAAAATTTTAAATACGAGATCACATTATAAATTAGCAAAATACATCTAAGCTAAGCACATGGTAATAGACGTATAGTACTTAATTCAGCATTAAAGTGTGACAGATAAATGCAACGATTGTTATAAAATATCTTTGAAAAGTAAATTATGTACACAAAAATTACTCAATCTTCACGTAATTCATAACATATTAAATATACCATATTAAAGTTTCCCATAATTCATAGCATATTAAATATTGTAACCGTGTTTCCACCTACGAGAGTATACTGCAAGAGCGCCCTTTGCAGCTTTCAGAAGAAATCATGATTTGACATCAAGTCTCTCCCTTGAGAGGATGTACAGCAAAACAAGAGCTGCCGTTAATTACTCTCATTCCCAGAACTAGAAAGAGAATCCTCCTACTACTGTATAATTAGCTGCTACTTCAGAGACGTATAGTTTACAGTTTCTCATCCAGATAAAAGATATAGTTAGAATCATCATGTGCATAAATTGGCCTACAGACTCTCGTCCAGAGAGGAAGTATAATGTGTTATCCAACATGTACCTGAGTAACTTTATTTACAGCCTAGAAGGGGAATCCTTCTCCTACTAATTAAAACATCTAATATATAATTAGATGTGTGTAAAAATAATATTTAATACATTTAAAACATCTACTATATAATTAGATGTTCTAAATGTGTTAACTATTATTTTTAATTGCAATTGTGGTACTTATGCGCGTCAAAATAAATCTGTTCCTTGACTTGTGACTCGATTTGATCACACCCAGTTCCAGCTGCGCAAACAAACAAACGACACAACTACAATAATTTTTTTATTTTTTTAACCAGCATTTCAAATTGAATATTTGCTTCATGAATTATTTTATAAAGAAATATTTGTTTTTTTGTTTTATTTTTATCTAACACATCTACTAAGACAAAAAAAAGCACAGAAATTTCTCAAAAACTTTAAATACTAAATAGGTTTGCAATTGCAATTCAAGTGGAATTAACCGTTATTTGAAATTTAAAGTAGATGTTGAATGGTTTTTATCGGAATTTCATGTCTTCCATTGTTTTATTTCTAACAATACAAACACTTTTCCGTTATTTCTTTTTTTTTTTTTTTTTTCGAACAAAATAATTCGGAAATCTATAACAACGTTTCAAATAGAAATAATAAAATGACTTTCTGTCACGGGAAAGAACAATTACTTAATATTATCGACTGTTGTTGCTTGTGATTTTAATTAACACTGGGAATGATAAAAGAAAGAAACTACCGTTTAATGATTTTTCTGCCAAATATCACACAAAGCAATATTTAAAACGTCATTTAATTTACAGTGTGTACTTTGTAAAGTCATTTAACTTCTTTTTATCAATCGTTTTCTTTTTTTTCTTATAACTGGAATTTTTGTTGCTGTAATTTGCCACTAATATAGCTCATATATGATAAATTCAACATTACCAAATTTTCACCACGAAGGAGAGCTTCAGCAGATTTGGTGCCACAACAATTTTGAATGAACCCAGCTAGTGCATTTAATATGTTTACCCTTTCCCTTCCCACAATATCCCAAATAAATGAACGAACTTTTAATGCTACAAATTTATGTAGGTTAATTTGGTGCAACTATTTAAAAATTTTTTCATTAGTAACTGAATTTCCCCAGTTTAAAAGCCGAAAGTGACAACGACCAAAACTCTCAAGACAATTTCTGGTAAATGTAAACATTAATATTAATATATTCATAAATTTCCATACTCATGTATATGTTTTGTAAATATGTTTTGCTTAAAAAAGGCCCTGAATTTCATTGTAACTTTTTATTATTGTAGTGTAGTTAATTTACTTTTTATTACTGGAATTCATAATAGGCAGTGTGGCAGTTGTACATCTGAAGGTAGGAGTGAATGGTGATTAGTTGGCGTGATGTCGAAGTTCAAGCAAAGGATGAGCATCAAATAGCCGATTAGGAATTTTTTTGTATTAGGAGTGAATACGAGTCCCTGGAAGACGAGAATCGCAATGGCAGACCTTCATTCTCCAGAAATGAAGGAATGGTCTTGTAATTGAAACAGTTAATAAGATCGAATGGAAGAATGACTATCGACGAGATAGAACAAGAAGACATTCTCATGGATTCCATTCATGCAATCCTGTGAGATGATTTGAAGATGAAACATGTCAATGCAAAGTTTGTCTCGCGACTGCTGAACTCGGATCAAACCTCCACCAGCCATCCTACTTAAAGGATTTAGCACCATCTGATATCTGGTTCTTCTCCAAGATCAAAACGGGACTTCAAAATAACCGTTTCGATACCATAGAAGTCATCAAAACCAGAATAGTAAGTGCTTTCATCGTGGTTTCCAACGATGGCCGGAACGGTAGGAGAAATTGTGAGTATTCTGAAAGATGCTACTTTGAAGGCGATTAAGTAAATGTGTACCTATATTTTGGTAATAATAAATTACAACGAAATTGTCCCAACCTGATGTTCCTTTTCTAGCCATTTTTTAATTACAAGCTATTATTTATAACTATATTTACAATAATTATTAATTCTAGGACACATAAACATTTGCTGCCATTTTCAAACTCTCGCTGCATCATGCAGCTATTCGCTCTCTCCCACCGCCAACCTTGCCCTGAGAGATACTGTCTCCTTCTCATCGGGTTAAAGTTCACAGTTAATTATCTCCACACATAGCGTAAACTCTTCGTCTACACGTACGGTTCAGTGATGCCATCTGCTAATTGAATCGGCAGGCAAACAAATCTTACAGAATCTGCCATCCTGCAGATCGTTGGCCTCAGGGACTTTGAAATGGACACAAAAAACAATAATTGAAGAATAGGGCCTGCTGATAAAGAAATGATTTCAATTAATAAAAAAAACGAATAAATAATAATTAATATTGAAAAATGTTATAAAATGATAATAAATTCTAATAATAATATATTTCAAAATATATGTAAATTATATGAATATTAAAGTCAAAAATACATATACCACATATAAGAAAAAATTGTAAGTCACAGAAATATTTTATCGTTTTAGTAGAAGCAGTAGTTACATTATATAAGGTTCCGTAATCCCATTTTTGCATAAAAGGATCAGGAGGATCCTCTCCTTTCCTAAAACGTGTTCGAATGCGTCTAGTGCAGTTTGAATTTCCCTTTCTAACTCAAGATATTTCCTTTGAATGATTTGGAACGCTGTATTTGGAACCCACAAACTTAAAAAACTTGATTTATCATGTCTTTCAGGTTGTAGAATAAAGATAAGAAGAGGTATTCGACCAATTAATATGATATACGAACGACTCAACGCTTGTACTTTAACTTGGAACTTGCTTTTTAATTTGGTTCGATATTACCAAGTCTCTCAGTTGACTGAATATTGTTAACTTTAATGCTGAGGTAAAGTCTTCAAAGTATGTACACAATTCATGATTTATATCCTGAATTGTATACATACTTTGAAGACTCACCAAATATTTGCCTGAAATTTTATATGTGTTGCAAACAACTAAAGGAATTTTTTGGGGGATAATTTAAAGCGTTTTACCAATAATTATTTTCCATAAATATCATCATTAATTTTATCTTCTTGTTCACGAGCAATTACATGATATTATCATAGGGAATAATATTAAAACTGGACGACCCTTCTTCTTCTGGTAATGATAGAAGACCAGTTTGTCTCTGAAATAGCATTAAATATAAAATGATAACTTCCTCAGCATTAAACTTCTGTATCAGATTTCGACTTACAGCCAGTGAAGCTATCTCAATGTGCTAAAAAAATGTCTACTCTCCAAACATTTCCAACAGACGACTGGAGTTTCCACTTTTTATAGAGTGTGATGTCTAGGATTAAAAAAAACGAATGAAGAAACAATGTGTTTCTTGACTAGACCTTTTAATTACACACAATTAATTACAGCTATATTTACAATAATTACTAATTCCAGATTGCAAAAAAATTTGTTGCATTCTCTCGCTGCGTCATGCAGCTATTCGCTCTCATCTACGTTCAAACTTGTTCTGAAGGGTATTGTTCCCTCCTCCTTGGGTCAAAGTTCAGAGTTCATTACCCCTACACATGGGGATTGCTCACTTTTTGTGATTTATTTAATTAGCTTCAATAAGCCGTCTATATCATAAATTTATAAAAGTTACAAAAAAAATAATGATGCATGCTAAAAACTGTTAACTGATATTATTTAGTTTTTACCTTTTAAATTCAAATCCATTTTCATAGATCCTTACTTTATACTAAATTATTCACTATACATCACATTATACAACTGAAATCACACAAACAGTATTCACATACATACATTTCAATTCAGTCAAATATACCAAATGTGCATCAGTGTTATTATTTCTAATTGATTCATAAGTAAATAATCTATTTTGAAAACTGGAATTTGATAAATATTTCGATAACTTGTTTTAATACAACTATTAAATTCAAACAAATCAATAATAACTTAGCCAACGCGATAACATTTCATTGGGCAGCATTACAATAAGCATCGAGTGAACTTGGACATTTCTATGCCTCCCATTCTCCAATATAGATATCGACCCAACGCAATAACGCAAATGTGAGAGTTAACATACGATAATCTCTTCTAAAACTGCCTTATAGCCAAATAATCATCCAGGCTACCAAATTAACTATATTAAAGTGGGGAGAGAAGAGGATTTCGAACAGGCATTCCTTTTGACAGGGCTGGCCTAAACATTTCCTCAAACTAAATTAAAGCACGACTAATGAATCGTCTCAATTTCCCCTTCTTCCTTTCCGTGTCAGTTTCGATTATTTCCAATTGAAAAGCCAACGTCATCACACCGAGTGACTTGGGGAAGATTATTAAATTCTGCACACTCTTTAGCAGGTCTCGGTCCTTAAGTGACGTTGACAATCGACCTGTCGCATCTGGATTCGGTGGACGAACTCAATTAGTTGATTTGCAACGTGACGAACGGCAAGGGCTAAGTGTCCCTCCACTCTAATTACTAGACATCCCTCAGATGCACACGTTGTCATTCAGATGCGTCTTCTGATTTCCGGGATAATCAATGCAACTATTCCATAGCTCAGCCTAGAACACAGAATTTGAAGAATGACCATCAACCGTGTTAAGTCATGTTGCCTATTAATTTTCCATTATTATAACTAGTTTATGATTAATTTAAAGTTGTATCTGATACAAAGCATACAAAGAATGGTGGTAAGTTATTGAAGAGAATTCAAAAATGAACAGGCTTTGTCTTTGAATTATTTTCATTTTTTGGAGTGAATGAATGATAAATAGTCATTTATTTTTGCACTATTGTTATTGATAAAAAATTTTAATTACTGTTAATATTTCTTATAGTTATTGTTGACAATTCGGGTGTTTAAATAAGTCTTTAATATAAACCAAAGTATGTCAATTTTTTTTAACACTATGGCAAAATAAACGACAATGCCTTATAGTTGTTACTGTAACATAATATTAATAGACTAGAATACAGCGTTTGAAGAATGACCATCAACTGTGTTGCATATTGCCTATTAATTTTCCATTATTATAACTAGTTTATGATTAATTTAAAATTCTAACTATCTGATACAACGCATACAAGGAATGATAATAAGTTATTGAAGAAGACAATCCAGGAATGGACATGCTTTGTCTTTGAATTATTTTCATTTTTGAACAGAATGAATGATACATATTCATTTATTGTTGTAATATTGCTATTGATAAAAAATTTCAATTATTGTTAAGATTTTTTAGTTAAGTTGACTATTCGGATGTTTAAATACGTCTTTATCAACCAAATCATGGCATTTGTGTTTAAAACTATGGCAAAATAAAATACTATGATTTATAGTTGATACGATAACATAATATTAAATAACTCCATGTACAAACCGTATTCAAAGCTTAATGGTCAACATAAACTATGTACAAAATAAAATAATCAGCTTTATCAATATTAAAAATATACTAATAATTAAAATAGCACAGTAATGTGCAATGCAATGAAAATAATTTTTATTTTTTCGGACAGTTGATAAATATGCTTTTAAAATATTTTCGTATATTATAGCATTTATAAATGAGATGTACAGAAATGGAACATATTTACAAATTACTTTATTATAAAGATGGATATTCTATGTTCATATCTTTAGATATATAATAATTAAATGTTTGTTCTTAAGGCAATTTCTATTGGATAGATATTAGTGTGTACATTAATGATGTTAACATGATTAAATATTTACAAAAATATAAGCACATGATTCCTTTCTTATAACTTGAGTAAGTACATTTTTTCAGAATTTAATGACGAGAAAATTTTTATTAAAGAATTCCCTCGTTTATAAATTTAAAACATTTCCATGAAGGGAAATTTAAGAAACAAACAGTAAAATAAATTTGTGAAAAGTGAATAAAGGTTTTTGTTAATGCTTATTAAAGTTTTACAATAAAGATGCCTTGCAAAATAAAATTAATGTTTTTTTTTTTTTTATTTTATATACTTATACTTAAAATAATTCAGTTTATTTATCAGTTTATTATTCTGTTATCAATTTATTTATCTGATTATTTCAGTTTTTCAACAAAAAAAAAATATTAATTTATTTTCTTTAAATTTTAATTAAAATTTTAAATTGTAAGGCCGGTTTTTTAATATAAAAAAATACTATGAAAGCTTTTAATACAAGTTTTGTTTTTGTTTAGTGTATTATAAGTGAGTAGAAATTCTATATCTTAAATTTGTCTATTTTTTTTTTTTTATTTCTTCGAATTGAGAATATTGAGATTGTATTCTAAGAAATAATTTGGAGTGGCCTAAGGTAGCTTAGTGGGTTATCTATATAAAGGAGGTCAATTCGGAACTCTACAAGCATTGCAAAACCAAAAGCTTCGTTGTTTATTCTAAGTATATGTACAATAAATCTGCAGGCTTGAATTTCTTTTATCCTTACATTAGCCTCAAGGATGAAGGTGTTAACCCTTGATGATGCTTTTGTTCACAATTGGTGGACTTAGTTTAAAGTTGTTAGCATGTGGATATTCTTAAAACTGTGGAAGTAAGTTTATAATTATGGTGGCACAGTGTGCAGGAATTATAATGTGGACTTTCGTGGTATGCTTTGGCTAATGCTGAATTTGCTATATATATCCTTCCCAATTTAGTGGAAAATAGGTTAGGTCAAAAGTGTCTGGAATTTGAAAATACCAATAAGGCCTTTCAGAATTAATCATGCGGATTTTTTAAAATTATTTTTATACTGTTTAATTAACATTTATATTAAAATAATATTATTTTCTCTTCAAAATTTGCATTATATTTCAACAGCCAAATATAACAATTTCATGCTAAACTAAAATTTAATTGAGGAAACAATTTATCGAGATTATAAAATGGTTATACCATTTTATAAACCTTCTAATGAAGCAAGCATATACTACATTTTTTTTAGAAATATGTATAAACAATCCAGAAACATATTTATTTTTATGAAGATAAATTTGTTTTACTTAAATATTCTTAGAGTTCATTGCTTTGAAATTTGGCTAGTGAAACAATGGTAACGTAAGAAGATAGTATAGATATGGTTTAGATTTTGATACCAGTAGGGTTTGGTTTGTTGCTCTACGGTCATTTTGTGCACACTTGAGGCTAACAACTGACACAGAGCTGACAGGGACTTACAGTTTATAATGTGGATTCCGAAACTCTAACAAACATACATGCCACTGCTAGGGTTTTAAGCTGAAGTCTGTGGTACCAAAGGCCAGAGCTCTAGCCAATTAGCATGCAGGAGAGCTCATGGCAGAATCAGGTTTTGGCGTTAATTGCTGGCATTACTTTTCGAAATGAAGAGACAAGATGTCGATTGTGACTGGTATGAATGTCTCACGTCTGTTTATTACATTAGGTAACTGGTGTGAGTATCTGGGTATTTTCGTATAAGATACACGAATGTGGGACATGTACCGCTTGTAATGCTATCGGAAAGCAATGATCTTGCTATATTCAATTGAACTGGCTATGAAATGGAGATCCAGCGTTGGCTAACAATGTATCTGCCAAAACCTTATATATTTATCTGACAAAACAATTTATATGCTATTTTTATTTAATATTTTCTTTTTTTATTTAATTTATATTGATTTAAAAGATAAAGGCTTTATATGTGTTTTACAAGTTTAAGTTGTTGTATTGCATAATTAATCATAATTCTTGTCAATATATTTTTACAAAATTACTCTTTCGTTTAGAATTAACAAAACGAAAACAGTTAAATAATTTTATTCCATATATAAACATTTACAATACGATTTAATAGAAGAACGTCCACTATATCACTAGTTAAAACCCTTGGATTTCTCGAATATGGACTCTGAAAATGTACCGTAATAATTTTAAATGATAGATATATGGGCAGAAAATAAATTTATAGTCATGTAACTACTACATTTCATTTGATTCAAAGTCTTCATGTACTACATTTCACTTGCGCATAAATTCAGTTGGCAGAGGAATGTAATAAGTGAGAACATTGATTTACTTAGTTGTTGGTCGAATTTATCAAGGAAATAAACAATTGTGTAAACAGCGCCAGCAACTAAGTAGCAAACCACATACATATATCGTGTAAACGAGATTACAACTAATTAATTCTTCCGAAAATGCAAGTCTAATTAACATGTCATGAGAATTGACTAGAAGAGAATGAGGACTACATTACTGGTTATTTTAAATGATAAAAGTCATGGAAATATTTATATTTTGCATATTTTCGTTATTCTAATTTTCAATCAAAGGCGTTTTTATTTTTCGAACGAGAACAATAACATTTTTTCTCAACGGATTTATTGTGTAATTTAAAATACTTAAAATAATTATTGTGTCTCCCACATGTCCAAATGCTAACGTGCGCAGCTAGCTGGCAAGATGATTCGGATATAAAACATTAGTGTCTCTCGTCGTAGTCGCTTCATTCAGAAAACCAGATTCTGATTTAGGCAGTCTATATTTGAGATTCGCATCGACAGCCAGACTATTTTTCCAGGTTTTTTCATATTTTTTTCCGTATTATGAGTTGATTTCTAAAATGTTAATGGGCAGAAATGTTTTCTTTTCATTATCTGATTATGAGTTGTTCATTGTATGTATAAGTAACATCACTTTTGTATGCTATTTTCGTATCATTGATGGACTTCTACAGGTATTAAAGGAAAGAACCGTGAAACCTCCCTCAGGGCAGCTTGACTATTGATATGAATAGCCTATAACAATCATCACAATTGCTGTCGAATTTTTTTCTGGTTTTTGAACATAGGCAATGCAACCTTTGCAATCATTGCTAAAAGCTACTAGCGGTTTCAAACAGGTCTTCCTGCATGCTACTATGAACACGTTACCAGTCGGTAATGAAACTAGATATGAACGTCATTGTATAGCAAGGAAATCCTTTTAAGTGGCTCGAATATAAGGTAAAGCACTTGTTGAAGAATACCCAACAGTCACTCTTCAAAAGCTAGTTGGCGCAATGGCTGTTTTAAGAGTATAGCACTGAATTTAATTTTGTAGTTTCTCGTTTTTCTTACTACATGCGACATAATAATCACTTTGCAAGTCACTTATTATCATATGAGAATTCATAATGTTATTCAAAAATTGTCGTCAATGAAATGAAAACATTAATATAAAACGAAAACATGAATTTTGTGTGATTTTGCCATTTATCTATTTTAATTTAAAGTATCAACATCGAATCATAGTTGATGTAAATTAATTACATAATGAAAATTATAAAATATTTTAAAAATATAAAATAAATTAGAGATCATCCAATTCCATTAAAAAAAATTATAAAATTTAATACCATTTACTTCAGTCGTTCAAGAAAAAGCTTATTTATTTTGAAGATAAAGCAAACATTGGCAAAAAAATTGCAAATATTGGCAAAATAAGCGTAAGCATATTCAATTATCCCACTTTTATTATAACCAGAAGGATTAAGAATTATTATTTTTTTTTTCTAATTTTATTTCGTTTCTATTTTAAACAACATGGAATTGATTATTTTCAGCCTAGGAAGTGGATTATATATACTTATATAAATTACACTTTTACAGCATCTACAGCATCTAATACACAAAAAACAATTATACAAGAAGTATTTACAAAATCAACTTAAAAGCCAGTTCGCTTAAGAGCCTTGTACCCTCCGTACTAACTGGAATTCTTCTCTCGCAAGTGCAAGCTCCATTTACTCTTTCTCCCTCTCCCATTATCTGTTTCAAAGTCTAACGAACGAAAAAAAAGACGTTCAAAGTCCTAAGTCTAAAGAAGGGATCAACCAGTCCTTAAAAGAATTTATCAACCTCGAATTCTTCCCCATTCAGTATATTTTGTTTCTGGAAGACATGGTGGATTCTTACTCATTTTAATATAAAGTATTTGATTACATTTTATTAATATGTTATAGGATGCAACATAACTATATAAATAAAAAATGTATAAATTAGATGAGTGAGGAAAGAAAATTTTCAAAAATTAAATTTATTAATCCAAAATTTAAGTTGCGATCGATAAAGTTGAAAACATCCCAACTGCAGCCCTTTTCCCGAAGGATGCTGCAGTTATTATAAGAAATATTACATTACAGTACACAACAGAAACCCTGCTTCTATGATGAGTCTAAAATTAACACCGGCATATATGAAATTCTTTGTTTCAAAATTAATTTTAAAAATTTAAAATATTATTGCAGGATAGTTTTAGTTTTATGGTAACAAAACAGTTTCAGCAGTTCCAGTGCTTCAATGTGCTATTTGAAATTATAATCAACTTCTCTTTATTTAGGTAATTGAAAATAATGTGAATTTTTCTCTAGAAATTCAAAATTTCTTATTTAAATAACAATTTACAATATTTACGATGAAAAGTGCAACCAAATCGACAAGATATTAATTTTTCAGCTTTGAATTTATAAATAATTTCCAAAAAATTAGCTATATTAAATCGTATGTCAATAAATATGTAAGGTAAAATATTGAGAACAGTTATCTAGTTTAACATTAAACAAATAAAATGAATAGCAAAATTTACTCTCTTTCACATAACGATCTTGAGCAAAATAAATTCAAATAATAGTTTTACGGAGGAGACATTTATGTTTAATTTAACAGTTTTAAAACAATTCAAAAATTAATAGACGAGTATAATTTACATAAATTAGTTTGCACAGTCTTCGAAAAAGGATTAAAGATAAGCTCTTTATCTTAATGATAATTACACGCACAAGTCATAACTTAACCATATTATCGGTTAAGTACTTTTTGGAAATATTGCCCTCTGGCTATGGCGTTGTGGATCGTAAAATATTAATCAGCAATTTCAAGTCAGTCCCTACAATGTTAGACAACGTTTCGTTGGAGTGCTTGTCTCGTTTAGACATCGTGAAATGACCTTCGCATAGGTGGCAGTAACAGCCAATGGCTATTCGGCTTTGTTTAGTAGGGCCTCTAATAGATTGCGGTTTATTTAGAATACTGCAACATGGGCCTTTTCAGAGGTTGCCGCATATTTTGCCAATTTCCCGGTACGGTAATGAAATGGAAGGTATCAATTTGTGGGTTGTATGAATTTTGAACGTCATTTAATGAAAATGCAGCCCATCTCAGAAGTGCTGGATGGCGTTTTGGGACGGAATGGCATCAATAATGGCTATCAAAATGTTGTAGTGCGCACTGATCGATGCGATAAATCTGCTGGAAACCAAGCAATAAGTTCACTGCCAATACATGATGGAGCTATCGTAAATAAGAAAGGATGCATTTGGCCGTGCTCTAATGAACTTGGGGTATGATTAATAGTGACATAAAAAGAAGATAAATTTGACTACTAGCTCTTAACCAGTAATACATGAAACATTTAGAAATTTAATTTAAAATATCTGAGAATTAGAAGTTGGAAATAAAGATATTCTCAATAAGTTTATATTTATTACTATGTAATTAAACATAGTTTATTTTTTTTCCCTATAAATTCAAATTACACTAAAAGTAGTTGTATATGGGGTGAGTAGTAGACTAAACAAATAGATTTACATCGTATAAATATTTCGTAAAATATCAAATCTGATCAATTCGCATTTCGGGCATTAATTAGGGCAAAAGTGTAATTTAAGATACCAGTTTTAGTGTGCAACTGTTACAAAATGCACAAAGATCGTGTCATGCACATTATCACTAGAATAATATAATAACTTTATAAGTAATCATCAAGTCAATAAGTAATCATAAATAAGAATCAAGTAATTAGTTCATTGCCAATACATGATAGAGCTATCGTAAATAAGAAAAGATGCATTTAGTCGTGCTCTAATGAACTTGTGGTATGATTAATAGTAACATAAAAAGAGGATAAATTTGACTACTAGCTCTTAACGAGGAATCCACGAAACATTTCGGTATTTAATTTAAGTTGGAAATAAAGATATTTTAAATACGTTGATATTCATTAATAAGTAATTAAATATAGTTTATTTTTTGTTGTAAATTCACACTTGAAATTACACTAAAAGTAGTTGTATATGTGGTGAGTGGTAGAATGAACGAATAGATTTACATCGTAGTACTATTTCTTAACATTATTAACAATTATTAATATTATTACCGATTGTTAACATTATTATCAATTATTAACATTATTACCAATTATTAATATTATTATCAATCATTAACATTATTACCAATTATTAATATTATTATCAACTATTATCAATTATCGATACTATTATCAATTGTACTTAGTTTGGCATTACAAAGCATTAATTATGGCAGAAGGGTAATTCCAGCTACCAATATTAGTATATAAAAGGTGTACTCAGATCGTGCCATAGGCCTTGTCACTACAAAAGTTTAACTTTATACATAAATCTACAGGAAATAAAGCAATAAGTTAAATTACAATATGCGATAGAGTTATGATAAATAGGAAAAAACATGCGAGTATTTAACTGCCCTATAATGTAGTTTGTGGATGAGAAATTGCAATATAAAAAAAAGAAATTAATAATATCTGATAAATAGACAAATTAATATTTCATTGAACATTAGATGACAATTTCGTTTTTTATTTCATGGAAATAGAATAATTATAAATGGTCGATTTTATTTTATAAAAGCAATTAATGTTTATTCATTTATTCTCTATTGAAATAAATTACGTTAATGAATTCTGTTGAAACCATAGATTTCTGGGGCGATACACATTGTCAAGAATTAAATTCACTTCTTTCTTTTTTTTATTTTTATTTATTTATTTTTTTGTAAAATTAATTCACAGCTGTATATGTTTTTTAATATCTTAAATAATGAGTTCGTAATCATTTATTTAACCATTCATTGAAAAATTGAAGTACTGTAAAATGTACCTCTATTCCACAAATAGAATTTTACTTCAAAAGAAATAAAAATTTTACTATGACGGCATTCTTCTCATTAAAGAAGAAGATTATTAAATCGATTTCTAGTCATTATTTCAAATTACTTTTGCTCTAAGGATTCAAAGTTAGTACGACAGAATAAAATAAAAAAAATTATATTTCATATTTGGAAACCATTAACTGCGTATTATTCCATTGCAAACTATTTACTCCAAATTCATTAAGGCTTAAGTATTCTCTTTATTTCGGTAATGAATTCCTTCTAACTCTTTTAAATTCGTCCTTTATTTAGGTTGAAATAGTTAGTGATAGAATAGTAAAAAAACTTTTAACATAAAAATTATGTTTTGTTATTTCATTTTCATTTAAATGTGTCTCCTATTTTACTAACAGTATTTATACTTATTTCTTAATAACATACTCTTAATTGTATTCTATAAATCTATTATTGTTTTATGAATAAAAAAATTAATTTTTCACCAAAATCATATTAATGCATAAAAAATTATTTAATAAAGAAGTTAGATTTAAATAAATTTTTTCAAGATGATTGATAATAATAAAGCTTTTTATATGGGGGAAGTTTGCCAACATGTACCTCTTATTTATCACAATTTGCAAGAAACTCTACAACATGCATGCACAGAGTATGGTCCGCCATTGTGCAGATCGGTCTTCTCTTTCTCTCAATACAAATGTTTTCTTTATATATTCTTCTAATTCTATATCTTTTTTTAAGATTCCAAGAGTTTGTGATTTAAAAGATCTTCATCTTTTTTTTTTTTAATTTTTTTTTATATCTTCAAGAACTTATGCAGAGGGGAAGACTATCATTGTAAGTCTTATTATATAATATATATATATATATATATTTATTCTGATAGTGATACTTAGTATTAGGAATAGTTTTGTGACTGATTTTATTAATTTTTGTTATATTATTCTTTTCTGTTTTATAAACATTTTTTAAAACTTTTTTTAAGTTTTTAATTTTGGATTTCAATTACCGTATATGTCCGTATATAATATGAAATTTGTATAAGGAAAGAACCTGTTTTATCTTTAGAACAATTACACAAATTCAAAAACCGTGTATTAAAGACAAACTGTGGGAAAACGTTTTGTATTTAATAAACCAACAAAACTGGTATGGGACTCATTCAAGGCTGATCTCTTCAGATAAACTGAAAGTCAAGTACCATGTAATGAAAACAAAAATGGATGTAATACTCGGACCCACATCATCATCACAGTATCCTTACCCGTTAAAAAAGCGATGGTGCAATAATATTAATAAAAATATTAAAAATTATAAAAACATTAATAATTTTATTCAATTCACAATTATAATTACATTCAATTTTCAATTACAGAAATTCATGAGTATAATATGAAAAAAAAATACTCTAAGGTATTATGCAATTAACAAAAACATAAGTGTAACGATAAGTATAGAACAGAAGATTATATAATGGTAATAAAAATCTGAGAAAAGAGTATGGAATAGTTTACAAAATATTATGACTGCTTTCATTTTACAAAGGATGAAATTTTTGGTGGGTATAATAAAATAAGCGCAGCGAATTCAATTAATATTTCAGGTGTAACAAATTCTTGAGACAATTCTTGAGAACTTGGGACTTTTTTTTTTTTCTTTTAAAAATTAGATAATATTTATCTTTGTGGGAGATGCAATACATCAGGCGCTAGATATTTGTCAGTAGATAAGGTTTTAGAAACAACTAACTTCCATTTATTAAATAATAGAGAATAAGACCCCTATTCCTGACCTCAACAATAAGGGATGGCCAGATCTTTTTCAAGTTTCTGATGTAGAATTGGTCTCCTGTCGTGATTGGGAAGTTCTTGTGGAAATGATCACAAATATATAAAAACAATTATTTATTCTGAAAGGAAAATTATTATATTTACATTATTTAAAGCTGCAATTGGGAGACAAAACAATCCTTCCTTCTTTCCTATGATACCCAAACATGTTATAACATATTTACATGTTAAATAATGATAGGAATTGATGTTAACTAAATGAAGCTATTTATATTCTTCAAAAGACATCGATGAAACATGCTCTAAAACATATAAAATAAAACGTATAGTAAGATAATAAACATCTTACTTGGGGGAATCTGAAACTTGAAATAAGAAAAAAAATCCCTTAAATACTCTTAAAAGAAGAAAACAAAAATCGGAAGAAGACGAAATCTGTATTTCGATTTATTTCAAAACAAGAACAACCCAATAAAAATGTACATGCAAAACGTAAAGCCCAGTGAATATATTCAGAATCAGGTACAACCCTTATGGGAAGTATTTTAAGATAACAGTTAAAATATTTTTCCACCATCAGAAATCTTTAAAGCCGTCGATGAATCAGAAAGTGGGTATAACAAAAAGCTAAGAAACTTGTGGAAAAAAATTTATCCCATCATCCCTCAACAAAATTCTTGTCGTGAACTGGAAATAAACTTTGTTGCAAAAAAAAAAAACTTCACAAAAGAAGGATGCAAACGCTTCAAAACTGGAAAGTTTCTGGATTACTTGATATAGATAATCAAGTTTTGAATATTATTAATGGTCCTTTCCCAGAAGTTCTTCATAAACAGGTTAATAAATATTTATAAATGGATGTAGTCTTATTCCCAATAGCTTTTAAAATAGTAGTGGTCATCTAATTCTTCAGAAACTTAAAAATGAAGTAGATCATACAATCTTTTTCAATACGATCATACATCATCTTTTTGCAAGTCGATTTCTTTTCTTCCCTCTATAAGCAAACTAATAGAAAAGCTCATAACTCAAAGATTAACATTCAATTTTCAAGGAGAAAATAAATTGGATCTGAGACTATATAGATTTCACGCAGATTGATCCGTAAAGGATACACTCATTGTATTAGTTATGAATTAAAAACAACAGTATATAGTAATTATTTAAATATATATATTAAAGTTTGTTTTCTCGTTCTACTGTCATATTATGCATGCGAGGGATAAACATACAGGGACCTACAATTTAAAGTGAATTCCGAACCACTAATGTTTCGAATTTGAAGCCTCTGGTACCAATAGCCAAAGCTCTAGCCACTTGGTCACCATGGCGCATATGTTAAGGACACATTGGACAGCTACAAATATAATTCACTCTGAAAACTTCAAGAAGTTCAAGAAATATCCTTCATCCTACATTTACATAAACTATTGAAACTTTAGCCAAACCATTAGTAATAATTCAAGTTAATGAAGGTCTGTAATATGGTAACCAACTAAAGTCTGTCGTCAAGATTCTTTTATTAATTACAATAGCACAACTTTTATAATAATTACAATATAGTTATTGCTTACACTACATTTTTCATTTGAAGTTGTTTTTACTTACTAATACGTTGCAGCAAGCAAAAGTTTAAAATACTGCAAAATATGTCTATTTTGACTATGAAATTAATTGTATCATGAGACTCGCAAGCCACATTTACATCTCCGCATTAATAAGATTATCATCATATAAGTTTCATAAGAACTTCTTAGTAAATATAATGTTCAATATCATATTTGTATTACATTTGTTATAATAAACTATGAAATCCATACTTTCATTGTTAAGTCATACAAACTGCAATTCCTTTTAAAATACTGGGATATTTTTCTCAGTAAATTGTTAGACAATAACAGTGATAGAAAATGTTACTTTAACCATCAACCAACAAAATAAATACGACAATTTTATCAACAATAATATACTTCTCAAAAGATTTGTGGCAAAGAACACATTTTGCAGATCTGTAATTTTTTTTGTACATGAGAAAATTTTTTTGTAAAAGTAGCTTTACAAAGACATATATATTGAAAGATAAAATATTTTCTCCCGTAACTACGACCTCTTCTAAAAGCCCTTCTGATTTAGAATTCCTTTAAAAAATCGGTATCAGTATTAAATCTAAAAAAGTAATCAGATCACATGTTCTAATAGAAAGGATTTTCCTTATTTTGTCACAGAGTAATAGAACTTTCAGTTCCAATCTCAACTACTCTCGAATGAAAGGCGTTTTTCATGGAATCCCAATTCCTTAGGGAGAAAAGGTCTCTAGAGTTTCACTTTTAAAACTTTTTCCCTTTTATTTTCCCTTTTTTTTTCGTTTCTCTGTTAACTGTGGGTCTTTCTTCTACTGACCGCTGTTGAAAACAGTATCAATAAATGTCCAGACATTGATTATTATGACCATTCTTAAATTCCGCTTAATCTAGGTTTCTGTAAAGTAACTACGATTCAGTCATTGAACTCATATAAATGATTGTTTTTATGATGTGAATAATTGATATAATTAACCTAATGTATGAATATACATTATATATTCCAAAATTAACTTTTATTTAAATAAAATGAATTAAATATGTATATTTTTTAAATTTAAATTTTCTCTTTCTGTATGGCCATGTGCTACTTTGGTTTGTCCTTCTATTGTCATCTGGAGCACACTTTGGTCTAAACAGCCCAGAACCTACAGTTTAAATTTGATTCCGAATAACTAATATACATCCGTGATACCTCTTGAATTCTAACCTGAAGTTTGCGATAGCAAAGGCCACAGCACTAGCCACTTGACCATGAAGACGTTGGCAATTTGTTTGAGATCAACCGTCACTAGAATAGCAAATTCAGATTTACTTAAGGTGAGATTATATTGCACACACATTTGACATTGGAATTTGTAAGCTACATCGTAAGTGTGGAAATTGATGCGTTCCGCCTTCCTTCCTTCTTCCATAAGCTCAACAAAAAAGAACTTTCGAAGCTTACAGGTCTACTGTACTTGATTCCTGAAAGGTGCAGAAGTTTTTCAGTTCGGTATGCATGAATATACTTTATATGTTTTACTTAAGTAAAGTGTATTAAATATATGTTTTTTTTTTAATTCTTAATTTTCAATTGCTGTTTTCACATGCATGACAATTTGTTTCACTAGATTAGCACATTCAGATTTACTTAAAGTGAGACTATATTTCGCCCACATTTGGCATTGGAATTCATAAACTATATCCTAAATTGTAAAACTGATGCATTCGGCTTTCTTTTTCTCTTTCGCAAGTCTAACAAAAAGGCTTTCGAAGCTTACATGCATACTGTACTTGATTCCTGAATAGGTGCATAACTTTTTTTTTGTTTCGGCATGTATGAATATACTTTATATATACTAAAACATAATTTTATTATTTTTTTTTTAATTTCTTTACTTTTTCTTGCTGTTTTCACATGGGAATTTGGTTGAGATCAATCGTCACTAGAATAGCACATTCAGATTTATTTAAGATGAGACTAAATTATACCAAATTTGACATTGGAATTCGTAAGCGACATCATAAGTGTAGAAATTGGTGCGTTCCGCCTTCCTTTCATCGTTCATAAGCCCAATAAAAAAAGGCTTTCGAAGATTACAGGTTTACTATACTTGATTCCTGAATATGTGCAGAAGTTTTTCGGATCGGCATGCATGAATATACTTTATATATTCTAAAAAAAGAACTTTTATTTAAATAAAATATATTAAATATAGTTATTTTAAGTTCTTTATTTTCTCTTTCTGTTTTCACATGTTATAATGTATAAGATAATTTGTTTGAGATCAATCCTCACTAGAATAGCACATTCCGATTTACTTAATTTGAGACTCTATTGCATCCAAATTTGACATTGAAATTCTTAAACAACATTGTGAATATGGAAACTGGTGCGTTCTGCCTTCCTTTCATTTTTTGCAAGCACAAACAGAAAGGCTTTCGAAGCTTAAAGGTTTATTGTACCTGATTTATGATTAGGCGCAGAGGTTTTTCAATTCGGCATTATTAGTGTAGTTTCGAATCAAATTCTATCGTTTTCTAACTAAAAATACTAGTAAAGAAATGTTGACCCTTTGTCTTTTATTCATTAATGTTTACAATTTTTAGTTTTTCTCCTTCTATTTAATATTTATTAATAAATAATGATATACCTATAGTATAAATCTTTCTGAAATAAGGTAAGACAAAACTGATAAATGAACTCTGTAATACAATTTTATGGCATTTGTTCTAATGAATAATTATTCCCTCTTAATTAAGATGATTATTAAAGTTAAAATGGTTACTCAGTATGGTGAGTATATTCTACAGAGGTTTTTAAATAAACATTTATTAAAACAAATATAGTTTTCTCCTGTGATATTCACTTTACTCTTCATATAAAATAAATAACGCTAAGAGTAATGAGTGGTATTTATGAGTAAATACCACATAAATAAAATATTGTGCTCTTCATATAGAATAAATAAATGCATATTTACTCAATCTATTTTTTTAAATATTATAAAATTGTAAACACTCTAAAAAAATAGAGCGTTCGTCAAATTTTCTTTATGTAAATTTAATTAACGTAAATAAAAATGAATTTTCTTATTATCCTGTAATTAATCCTGTTATTTAAAAAAATTTTTAATTTTTTTTTCTTTCTTAATTAAATAAACTTATGGTAAAGATTTCTTATAAAGGAAAGTATATTTATATTTTTAAAGTGATATTTGTTCATTAAATAAAAAAAAAATGTATTATGTTATAAAAAGCAGCTGTTAATCAACAACTGTTATCAGTTTCCCTGAAGTATTAATTTCCTTTTAATTTGCTATAAATTTTCTTAATAGAAAATTAAACACTTTACTTAAGTCATAACATATTCTTTTTTCTAAATATGTGTTTTATAAGTGTATTCATTTTTATTCGTCTTCCATAAAAAGATTCTTGAACTTTTTTCTGTTTTCAAAAAAATTAAATATCAAAAAATTTCATCTCTTTTATAAACAGGTAGTTTTTCTATCTTAAAAAATGTATTGTTCTGTTTTTATAATGGCTGACATCTCAAAGTTCTAATTAAAAATCATCATAAAATTATATTTCATTAAAATACAATGGAGTTTTTTTTTTATTTCTGACCAATTAATACTTGAATATTTTAATCAATATGAAAAAAGTAAATATGTATCGTTTAGCTATTTATTTTTTGTTAATATTATTATTAATTTTTGTTTTTGTTTTTGATTTTCATTCATAAAGCGTTGTTGATAAAGAAAATTCATTATTTTCTTAATTTTTGTAAATTTTGTTATTTTATAATTATATTTTAAGTATAAGGAATTTGATAAATTTATTTATTAAAATGTTGTCTACATATTCTAAAAAAAAAATTATTTTATTTAAAAAAATATATATTTATTTTTATTTAAAGAGTTCAAAATAAATATATAAATTCATATTTTTCTATTAATCGTCATTAGTAGTTTATTTTCAAAATGTGTTACAGTGAAAATATAAATAACTGGATTTAGAAACGACTATTTAAAATTTCACAGATTAATATTGTAATAAAAATATTAATTTTATTGTAGCAGAATTTGTAATTATAAATAACAATTACAGTTTCTGTATAAATTTAGTTTTCTTACAATTAAAAATAATAATAAATTCATAAAGTGTTGTGGCAAAGAATTTATTATTTTGTTAATTTTTGTATAATTTATTAATTTTTGTCAATTTTGTTATTTTATAATTATATGTTAAGTTACAAACAATTCGATAAACTATTCGAATTTTAATTATTTTTATTCAAATTTTAATTATATTTATTGAAAGTTGTCTTCATATTCTTAACCAATTTATTTTGTTTTTAAAAAAAATATTTATTAACTTAGCATTTTTTATTTAAAGCGTTCAAAATAAAAGTAGCATATCTTAACATTAATCATCAGTAGTAAGTTATTTAAAATGTATTAAACACAATTTAAACACATCTGTTACAAATGTGTTACAGTGAAAATATAAATAACTAAATTAAGAAAGTATCAGTTTTGAAGCGTCCATTTAAAATTTCACGGACTAATATTCTTAAAAAAATAATGATTTTGTTGCAGCAAAATTTCTATTTATGAATAACAATTACAGTTTTTATATCAATCTAGTTTTCTTACAATTAAAAAAAAAGTAATAAAATTATTTGTTTTCAAGTACTACTTAAATTTTCTTTCGATTCTATGACAAATACATTCTTATGAAACAGACACAATTAAGCAAAGTATTTCTCCAAAATACTTATTTAATTAGAAGTGTTTCTTAGATAAACCAAAAAATTAGGTAATATTAATTATTTAACTAATATTAGCATACCCAATAAATAGAATAAAAATTTGTAGGCCAAATTTTGTGCATTATTTTATTTTGTTTAAACTTGGTTTGCTATAATTATATCAAAAGAAAACTTTGTACGGTAGTGAACAGAAAATTGAAATGCTATTGAAATTTGAAACCAGTGTATTTCATTCCGTGTGATATTTAAGATATATTTCATGGCAAATTTCGTCCCTTGAAAATAAAAACGACAAGGCAAATTTTTTGGTCTGCATTTTCTGATAACAGGAAGTGATGATGTGAAGAATAAAATATGTTCATAGAGTTGGATTCATTCTATATTATTCACTCTTGCAAGTTTGAAAGAAATATAATTATAGAAAGAAACTTTTTGAGAACAGAACCTTAAAATATTGAAATTTAGAAATACATCACTTACGTCTTTTTAATTTTAATTTCATTTTCACAGCATTGGATTCATTCTATTTTATTTACTTTTGTGGGTATGGCAGAAATAAAATAAATAAGGAAACTTTTTGAGTATAGAACATTAAAATATCATTGAAATTTAAAAATACACCACTTATGATTTTTTTCAGTGCTTGAGTGATTTGAAATTATTCTATCTTAAATGAAGTCCATTTAATGAGAGGAAGTAACCAATTAAGGTAAAAAAAAATTTACTAAGTATATTTATTAAAAATTTTAAATATAACAATAATTGAAGACTGAAATAAGTTTAAAGATTTTAATTTTCTAATTTCCATTTTATTTTCGCTTGCAGATTGTTTAAAATATAACAACAGGAAAAAAAAAAAACTTTCTGAAGTAGTAAACAAAACATTCATATATTATTGATATTTAAAAATCACCAATTCTGAATCAGTATTTCTTATTGCGTACATGATTTTAAATATACACCATCACTAATTTCGTTCACTTAATACGAAGAAGAAACTAATAATAATAAAGAAAAAACTTATTGTCATCGTTTTAAAAATTGTTCAATTAACCGATAATAAATAAGTAATTTAAAATATTTTATACGCTTTTCACTATGATTATGATGCATGAAATATGCTTATTTAAGTAATAATCATAGCATAGAAATACCTTACTCACATATTTATGTACAGTCTGCCAAAAATAAAAAAGGGACACCATTTTGTACTTATGTATTCATTAGATATTCACATAACATGAATCGTCGGAAATGGTTTTGAAGGGAATTAACATACGGTACAATGCAGTTGGTTAACAAAATAAATTAGCGTTAATTAACCGCTAATTTGAAGTTTTTCTATTGCTGAAGCAGAGATTGTTAGCGCAATTGACTCAGCATGATAAAATTAGTATATGCTAATTGCTTGTGAGAGTTGTGATTAAAAGTGTTGGAGATATAAGGTTATAAAAATTGATTTACCTAATATTAAATGAAATTTTCGCTAAATGAACGATATCTCAAGATCCAATTATTATTATTGTTTCATCAATTTGTGAATCATTTGAAAGGGAAAAAAATGCACTAATTTAAAACACACATCATCTTAAATTTTTGAGAATACTTTATTAAAAATAATAAATATAGAACTATTTCCAGATTTCTTTATTTAAAAAAACTATTTTTTATCTAAGTATAGTTTTTAAAATTTAGTTCAATATTTTTTGAAACGAAAATTACATTAATTTGACTTTATTAATAAATAAAACATAAAAAATAACTTTTAATGTTCATATTTTTATGCATTAACTATTTTTTTTTTAAATAAAAAAATAATTAATGATTGCTATACTAAAACTATTTTACATAGCAATAACTTGCATAATTTAATTTTATTCATAATAAAATAATTAATTATTGATTTATTCTGTACAATGCTAGCGCAGCATAGCCAAATCTGGCTCCTCTGCCATTAAACCCCAACAACAAATCAACCAATCTGTACAATGCACATTTTCATGCAGTCATTCAATATTAACCGTATTTGTTCCAATATATTGTAAATTAATTTATATAAGATCAGATATTACTAGCTTCAATAAATATCATAAGACATTTTGTTTGTTAAGTTGTGTTGAAATGAAAGGAAAATTTAAGGTTAAAATTCTGAAAAATTAAAAATGATCAATGTATTATATATAATTTTTATACAATGGAATTTACGTATATTTTTCACTTTCAGCTGTTTTATTCACCGATTTATGCACGAACAACACACCGATGGAAAATATTCAGAGGGTATTGCCTTCCGGGAAGATTTTTAGTGGAAACTGAAGCACATTTATATGCCTTAGGAGAGAAAACTTAAAAGCTCCCATCAAATAACCTTGACTATCGATGTGAGATGCATTTGCACATTACCACAATAATCATAGAATCTTCTCATTTCTAAAAAAAATATTTTATGAAGATGTTTGCAATCACTGGCAGGGACTGATTTTTTTTTTATCTAAAATGATACTTCTCCATTGTCTTTTAGATAATTTTATGCACTTTTTTTATATTTATTTTTATTTTATGTGCACTCATATGTTTAAATTCTGCATGTAAATTTAATAAATTGCTTGACTGTGATACAGTGCAGCCAGCAAGCAGGGGGAATCATTATTTTTCCTCTTACGTTGCTATATGTGTTGCTATTATTTATGCATATTTACGCTTTGCTGTAATAGAGCATCAAATCTAATGCCCCTGTGATAAATTAAGTAATCATCTCAATCTAACTTTCAGTTATGACCATAAGAATTTAATAAATTATGTATTAAACAATAATCATTTTTTAAAAAAATTTCTGTAAATTTTTATTAAGCAGTGCTTTAGAAAAGGAATGTTAAAAAATTCCATATGCATAACAGATTTTAAGTTTATCTGTGAAATGCATAATCACAATAAACTTATATTATTATTTTATATGCATGGCTTTTATAAATATATATAATGGTATTTATCCTGATACCTATTGTATGTAAAAATAATAGGTATTAGGTTTACCAGACCTATACTAATCTACTAGTACTATATATACGTATACTTGCTTATATATACTTAGTATGCCACTATACTCAATACATTTTTTATATGATATTTAATTTTAATCAAATGTGAAACATTTTTTTTAAGTGGATCATTTTTTAAATATTAAATTATTTAGCTTGAGATTTTAGTATTTAATGACGTTATAAAATATTACTGTGTACCTCTTCAAAATTTCATCTGCATTTCAATGGATAAAAATTATTTTTAATCTTAAATCAAAAGTAAACCATTCCAAAAATTTAATATTTCAAATACATATTGCACTACTCTAAATTATATATTTTTTAACTAGCAAATTACTTTCATTTTGGAAACTATAAATCTACAAATATAATAACATATATTTATAAAGTATAAAATGTAGTGTCTAATACTTAAAAAGGAAAGGTATTTTTATTAAATAATCTAAGCATAATTTCTACAGAATTTCTAAATAATGTTTTACAGTTAATGTAATGTATTAAAACTTCTAATGTTTGTTATTGTTTTCAAAATTCAAGGTTTACAATTGTTTATAATTCAATTTATCATTAATTCTTCATTAAAAATTAATAATAAACTCTTAATTATTGTACGATTTTATCGCTAGTAAATTATATATAGAGAAAGTGTCCCAAATTCCCGCAAGAAGTAATGCTTTTATTAAAGGATATTTGTTTTAGAAAATAACTTGTTATACTCCTTTCTCCCCGTGCATCAAGCCTAAAGGGTATTTTGAAGGGAAATCAACTCTTTCATAATCAAATATTTTTCGCAATTTAGAACGTTTAGGAATTCAGTCTGGCATAAACAATGGAACACCCTATACATTATACTTTTTATTGCCTGTAGTTATGTTAAATATCTAAAATGGTTGGCATTGAATTCAATTAATTGTTTAGAATAAAATCATTTTATTTTTAAAAAAAGTTTTAACTGAAAGCTTTTAGAAAAAAAGATATTGCAGTTTCATATTTAATTACCATTTATATATAAGCATAAAAATCATTTGTCTTTCTATGAAGAATATGTTCAATTTTATTAAGATTTAGAAATAATATTTCCCCAGGAAAGCATCTTAATAAATTCAATTTGATTATTGAAAACCATATTAAGTGAATATCGTTTTCAAGAGAAATAAATAATTTTTGAAAAAAAGATAAAACATTCTTTCTTTAATGTAAGAAGTTAACGTATAATTTTATCTTCAGTTTTTATTGAAAGCCCTACAGTAAATATTGTTGAGAAATTTCTTTAGAACTTTTAGCGTTGTTCATTAGCTATTACGCTTATTGATACTTCACAATTAAAGAACTAATTTTGGTCTCTACCGACATCAGAATTTGGAATAAATGCCCTTAGAGTTCTGGATTTCTTCTTATATTTCCTAACCCTTTTGGTTAAATCTAATCTTTTCAGCTTACAGATTTATCGTGTTTATTCCCAGTAGGAATATTCAGTAAAATCAGAAATGTGCTTCGAAAAGTTCTTACTACATCAGAAGCTTACAGTTTAATTAGTTAACTCTTTTCAGTGATAGTATTCGATGCATATTGTGTCCTAAAGGAAAATAAAATTTTGCTTCTCATACTAAAATATATATTTCATCGTTTTTACATTTTAAATATATTGAGTTTAATTACTTAATATTAATTAAAAAATCCTTTATTGTGCTTATATCCTTTATTTTTATACAATATATTATTTAATCCTTACTAGCAAATATGGGAAATATTCCTGCTTACGATCCTTATTAGAAAACATTTCAAAATTCTAATAAAAATTAGTTTCAAATGAAACTGTTTTTATAGTATCTCATTTACTTGTATTTGTTTATGTCATGCCACCAAGCAATAAATAAAAAAAAAAAATAACAATTACATTTACTTTTCAATTGAAATGTTATCATAAATAAAATGCTTAAATCAGAAAACAAAAAAAAAAAAAACTTATGGCCCGAATATTAATTTAATATAAAATATGTAGATCGAAATATAAATTTAAAAAAATATTAAAATAAAAAAATTAAACCAGTGAATATATTAAAATATTAAATGAAAACTACGATTACCATTTGAACGAACTATAAACGTCAGTTATAATATTTTAAATAAAGGAATTACTATACATAGTTATACATCGTTATTGCAAAAACAAGAGTCTAATAAAATGCTTTAATAAAATATTTGTAAATTTTGTTTTGAGAAAAATAATTAAAAATAATTATTCCTTATTAAAATAATGAGATAAAACAAAGTGAATCATTTAATTTCAAATCATATTTTTTTAAATGTCACTAATTAATAATTATATAAAATATTACTTTGTTACTGACGAATTAATTTAATATTTTTTATTAATTCCACCTAACACAATTTTCATATTTAACTTATTTTTAATTCAAGGTCGAATTTTTTTAAATGGATAAAAATGAAAAATAATTAATCTTTTATTCAATTCCTTTCTGAAAAGATATTTTAAAAAAGTGTTAAATATTATCATTATATTTACTTATCATTATATTATCATTATATTACTTATTATTACTGCAAATATTATCATCTTTTTTTTATTTCTAACATATTTTTATTAAGTACCAATCAAGTAAAAATTCCTTTCCCTTTCATCAATTAGCAATAAATAAACATGCAAAAAGAAGCTCCGCCCTGTTTTCTCTCCTCAATTCCTATTGGTCAGACAGAGTACGTAAATTTAAAAACCAATACTAAATAGACCTGTTGTGAATTAAAACTTGTTAATTCATTCGGTGAAGTTAAAAGACAAATAGAAACGGCATTTTAAGCTCTTTGGCGTCATCGGCTTAGAAAATTTAGGACTCGCAGCTTTTTGCCTTCCGGCGAATGAAGTGGTCAGCAAATTTTCTCGATCTCAGGCCTCGTTTGGCCTCAACAAATCATTAAAAGTAGTTGAACAACTTACTGGGCTTACATGATTTAACCTCATTTATAATTACATTTGTTATACATATTTAACGTTTTGTTTAACGCAAATATTGGAAAACAGATTTCTGTAGTTTATGTTTCAAACACTATTATTTTACCGCTGATTTATTTTTATTTTCCAGGCCTTTATCATGCATATGCTTTATATGTATTGATCCAATTTTTCTAAACTACGACTAGACGTTTTGAAAATATCTCAGTAAATAGCTGCTATGCATAACTTTCGGACATAACATACATTCTCCAGACATATTATTTTAATATATAAATTTATAAAACACATTTATTTGCAGAGAATATATAGATTGCGAATACTTCATTTTCTGAGAATATATATCTGCAAATGCATTTCATTATATCATATACTGTACATCAATATTATTTTGAATATACTAGATTGTCCTTATTCCTTCAAAACGTATTTGTTTCACAAATAAATAATTTCTATAAACAGTAAATATGAAATCAATTTATACTTTGAATTCTTTCTATTCATAAAGCAATAATTTTCCTAAAGAAAAGATTGTTTTGATTTTCTGTAAAATCGGAGTACCAATTTTTATACGTTTATAAAACTTTATTTTCGGAGAATGCAGAAATTGCACAGCTAATTTTTTAAAAATGCATGGCCACAAATACATTTTCTGATATTATATACTATAAATCATTATAATTTCTAATTTACTACATTACTATGATTATTTTAATATTTATTTATTATTTTTTTTTCACAAATAAACATTTTCTATAAAACAGTTAAAACCAAATAAATTTATATTTCGCATTCTTTCTATTCATAAAACAACAATTGTCCTAAAGAAAAGATTGATTTGATTTTCTGTAAAATCGGAGTGCCTATTTCCATTGTCACTCGCTTCCAAAAATCCTTATTTTAAAAGGTAACTAGATTATAATATTTTCTAAATTATTAGATAAGTAATAGCAATAACAAAAAAGAAATGTGAAGAACTCTGAACCAAAATATTTCCATTATTTTGGTTCTTTTTCTATGTTTTATTTCATTAACGCTTGCGGAGTTTCTTTAAATACTAACAGAGAGAAACATCGCCAAGTAGCGAACAGGATATTCGACTGCTGCTGAAATTTAATGAACCTCGTTTCTGAACGAGACTCTCACATTGCGTGGGGGATAAAAAGGGGGAAAATACATCCTCATAAAAGACGGAAAATAAGATGTTCCTTTCGTCTTTTTCGATCCAGTCAGATAATTATATTACTAGCACGAAAGAATCAAGTTGTAATTAAATACTTCATTGGCGTCCATCGGGTTACTCCAATTGCATGTAGACTTTTGAATTCTTTCATAATTTTAATCTTTCTTTTTTTAAAATGTGAATGGGTTTATCGAGGTCTTTATAAAAATATTTTAATGAGAAGTTTCGCATCGTGCTGCGGGAAAGTTTCAAATTTTCATGAGAGTAACATTTTTAAAAACTTAAAGAATTTTTGAAAATATCATTTGATTTCAAGGTATAAGACTCTTTTGAAACGAACAAAGTCAAGGAATTATACAGCATGAATTTTTAGTAAATGAACTTCTTAATTATTTGTAAAAGAAACCTCTGTATTAGTAATATATATTCACGGTGATTGTTATTAAAGTCCAACATTCAAAATGCCGTAAAAAAAGAACTTATAGTCACAATGAGTTCAAATTTGAATCGGAGATAGTTGAAGAAAGGGGAAACGGTATGGCGTCGAAAAAAGGTTTCGAAGTGTGTTACCAAATATCATTGGAAGTGGCATAAAAAAGTGATTTCGGCTGGAAGTGATATTTTGTGTCGAAATTACAACGTATTTGGCATGAATTGCTCCTTAAACCAACTGTAGTGTCCAATGTGCTGCATTGTTTCGGTTTTTTGAAAGAAAAAATGAATTCCACGTCATTCAACTGTTCTGCACTGTTTATGGAAAGCCCATCCACCGCGAAAAGGTCATACCAAATTTCATGTGAAAAATTGGTGAAACTTTTGTTGGAACCTTTTTTATGATGACATACCGTTTCCCCTTTCTTCAAGTATCTTCAGTTCAAAGGCGAACTCTCTGTGATGAGTGGTTCTTTTTGTACAGCATTTTGAAAGTTTAATTTTAATTATAATCACCCTGTACATGGCTAGAAATACATATCATGATATTATAAAATTTGTATCATTATTATTTTAAATTAACTTTATTATTATTATTATTTCAATACTTATTTGTTTCGCAAATACAGAATTTCTATAAAGCAGTTACAATCAAATGCTACAGTTTATGCTTTGAATTATTTCTATTCATGAAACAAGAATTTTCCAAGTGTATTTTTCTAAAGAAAAGATTGATTTGATTTTCTGTAAAATCGGAGTACCTATTTCCATTGTCACTCGTTCCGAAAAACCTTATTTTAAAAGAAAACTAGTTAATAATATTTTCTGAATCATTATTAATGCCCCTAGAAAAGTAATAACAATAATAAAAAAGGAATTTGAAGAACTTGGAACCAAAATAGTTCCATTCTTTTGGTTATTTTTTCCATTATTTATTTCATTAACGCTTGAGGAGTTTCTTTAAATACTAATAGAGAGAAACATCGCCAAGTAGCGAACGGGCCGATTTCTGTTGAAATTTAATGAACCTCGTTTCTGAACGAGACTGTCTCGTTGCGTGGTAGATAAAAAGGGGGACAAATACATCCTCGTAAACCACGGAAAATAAGATGTTCTTCAGTTTATAGTTTTCGTCTTTTTCGACCCAGTCAGATTATATTACCGGCAAGAAAGAGTCAAGTAGTAATTAAATACCTCATTGGCGTCAAGAGGTTTACTCCGATTGCATAAGGATTTTGTACGCTTTCATAATTTTAATCTTTCTTTTTTTAAAATATGAATGGGTTTATCACAGTCTTTATAAAAATATTTTAATGAGACATTGCAAACGAAGATGTGCTGTAGGAAAGTTTCAGCTTTTCAATCAAGTAACGTTTTTAAAACTGAATGAATTTTGAAAATATTATTAGGTTTCGTGGAAACGGTCTCTTTTGAAGCGAACATGTCAAAGAATTATGCAGTATGAATTTTTAGTAAAAGAACTTCTTAAATATTTGTAAAATATAACTTTATATTAGTAATATATATATATATATATATATATATATATATATATATATATACTCGAGAGCCAAAACATTCTGACCACCTGTCAATAACGAGTTGGCCCACCCTTGGCGCTCAGCTTCAATACAGCTTCAATTCGCCTTGGCATGGATACTACAAGTCCTTCGTAAATGGCCGGAGAAAGATTGTACCAGACGTTCAAGCAACGGTCACGCAAATCTGAGATATTGCGAATGGGTGGCCTTTGAACTCCGAGCTGCCGTCCCAGGACATCCCAAATGTGTCCTATCGGATTAAGATCCGATGATTTAGGAGTCCAGGACGTTAACTGGAATTCAGCATCATGTTCCTGGAACCACTCCAACACAATTTTAGCCTAATGACAAGCGACGTTGCCCTGTTGGAATATTCCATTTCCAGCTGAAAAAACAGAGGCCATGTAAGGGTGCAACTGGTCCGCAATAATGATTAGATACCCTGTAGCATTCATGGTCTGCTCATTCATGTAGCACAACCATGTGTCCCAGAGACGCCCAAGAGAGCGTCCCCCAAAGCATAATACCGCCCCACCGGCCTGTGTATGACCTACTGTACATTGAGGGAGCAATTGTTCGCCTGGAAGACGGCGTATCCTGACACGGCCATCGGCGTGATGAATGGCAAACCGTGATTCTTCCGACCAGGCAACTCTCCCCCACTGATCCATGGACCAGTGACGATGTTCTCGGGCCCAGCGCAGGCTCAGTTGGCGATGACGCTTGGTCAGCAAAGGCACACGAGTAGGACGTTTGCTGTGTTGCCCCATTTCCAACAGTGTGCTCCGATACTATTCTACTTGGCCCTGCATTGTATTGGGCTGTCAGCTGAGCCACAGTCTGGATCCGGTTTTGCTTCACCATGCGAGACAGTCTCCGACGTCCCTTTTCTTTGATAACGTGTGGACGTCCAACACCATGTCGTCTACTGCTGGTTTCACAATCATTCATCCACTTTGCATAAGTACTAACAACTATAGATCGCGAACAACCCACGAGTCGTGCAGTTTCGGAAATACTTGTTCCGAGCCTTCGAGACATTACTATCTGCCCTCTATCAAAGTCGCTTAGATCCGCTGCCTTTCCCATCACACACAGAAGTAAGTTAAGGAATGATTCTTCAGACTCTCCAACAGCAGTTAAATACCACTTCCCCTGATCACGTGCCTTCCACGTCATCCAGGCGAGTTCATTGCAAAATATAGGGGTGGTCATAATGTTTTGGCTCTTGAGTGTACATTTCATGATATTATATATTAAGTATCATTACCATTTTTAATTAATGTTATTATTATTCATTCAATAGTTCTATTTTTCATAAATGTATTCAATTTCTATAAAACAGTTACCACCAATTCAATTTATACTTTGAAATCTTTCTATTCATAAAGCATTCATTCATTCGGCTCTTGAGTGTATATATATATATATATATATATATAATATATATATATATATATATATATATAATATATATATATATATATATATAATAATATATATATATATATATATATATATATATATATATATATATATATATATATATATATATATATATATATATATATACAGGGTGATTATAATTGACTTCCAAATTTCAAAATGCTGTAAAAAAAGAACCAATTGTGTCAATGAGTTCATATTTGAACTGCAGATACTTAAAGAAGAAGAAAATGATACCGCATTAAGAAAGTTTCAAAGTGTGTTATTAAATATCGCTGTAAGCGTCATAAAAGTTATTCCGGCTGTCAGTGATATTTTCAATCAAAATTACAAAATATATGCATCCAAAATTTACGTTGCCATCGTGAAAGTTGAAAACATCCCATCTGCATCCCCTTTTCTCGTAAGAAACTGTAATTATAATAAGAAATATATCTTTGCAGAAGACAACAGAAACCGTGTTTCTATGATAAGTCTAAAATTCACACTGGTCAACAGGAAATCAATTTTCTTCTAAAATTTAAGAAATTAAAAAATAAATCGCTAGATAATTTTTTTCCAGTTTTATAGCAATAGAAATAGTTTCAACAAAATGTGAAATGTTCAGTGTTTCAATGTGTAATTTGAAATTCTCATCAACTTTTTTAAATTTTGATAATTTAAAATAATGCAAATTTTTCTCTAGAAATTAAAATTTCTTATTTACATAATAATTTGCAATATTTGCGATAAAATGTACAACCTTATCACCAAGATATAAATATTTTAGCTTAGAATTTATAAATAGTTTCCAAAGAATTAACTATAACAAATCGTATCTCAATAAATCTTATGTAAGTAAAACATTATGAAAACAGTTATCTAGCTTTACAGGAAAGAAATAATATGAATAGCAAAATTTACTCTCTTCCACATAACGGTCTTGAACCAAAATAAATTCAAATAATAGTTTTACAGAGAAGACATTTATGTTTAATTTAAGAGTTTTAAAACAATTCAAAAATTAATAGACGAGTATAATTTACATAAATAAGTTTGCACAGTCTTCGAAAAAGGATTAAAGATAAGCTCTTTATCTTAATGATAATTACACGCACAAGTCATAACTTAACCATATTATCGGTTAAGTACTTTCTGGAAATATTGCCCTCTGGCTATGGCGTTGTGGATCGTAAAATATTAATCAGCAATTTCAAGTCAGTCCCTACAATGTTAGACAACGTTTCGTTGGAGTGCTTGTCTCGTTTAGACATCGTGAAATGACCTTCGCATAGGTGGCAGTAACAGCCAATGGTTATTCGGCTTTGTTTAGTAGGGCCTCTAATAGATTGCGGTTTATTTAGAATACTGCGACATGGGCCTTTCAGAGGTTGCCGCATATTTTGCCAATTTCCCGGTACGGTAATGAAATGGAAGGTATCAATTTGTGGGTTGTATGAATTTTGAACGTCATTTAATGAAAATGCAGCCCATCTCAGAAGTGCTGGATGGCGTTTTGGGACGGAATGGCATCAATAATGGCTATCAAAATGTTGTAGTGCTCACTGATCGATGCGATAAATCTGATGGAAACCAAGCAATAAGTTCTCTGCCCATACATGATGGAGCTATCGTAAATAAGAAAGGATGCATTTGACCGTGCTCTAATGAACTCGGGGTACGATTAATAGTGGCATAAAAAGAAGATAAATTTGACTACTTGCTCTTAACCAGGAATCCACGAAACATTTTGGAATTTAATTTAAAATATATCAGAACTAGAAGTTGGAATTAGAGATATTTTCAATATGTTAATATTCATCAATAAATAATTAAACATAGTTTATTTATTCATGTAAATTCAAGCAAGAAATTGCACTAAAAATAGTTACCTATACAGTGAGTGTTACAATAAATAAATAAATTTACAACACATAACTATTTCTTAGCATCTAAAAATATCAATTGTGTTCAATTTGGCATTACACGTATTAATAATGATAGAAGAACAATTCTCAATACCAATTTTAGTGTACAACTATTGTAAGATGCACAAAGATCATGCCATACACATTATCATTACAAAAATATAATTTTGTATATAAATCTACTGGGAATTAAGTAATAAGTTCATTGTCAATACATGATAGAGCTATTGTAAATAAGAAAGGATGCTTTTAGCTCTAATGAACTTGTGGTATGATTAATAGTAATATAAAAAGAAGATAAATTTGACTACTAGCTCTTAACCAGGAATACACGAAACATTTCGGTATTTAATTTAAGTCGGAAATTAAGATATTTTCAATTTGTAGATATTCATTAATAAGTAATTAAACACAGTTTATTTATTTTTTTTTTGTAAATTCAAACATGAAATTACACTAAAAGTAGTTGTATGTGATGAGTGGTAGAATAAATGAATAGATTTACATCGTATAACTATTTCTTAGCATTATTATCAATTATTAATATTATTACCAATTGTTAACATTATTATCAATCGCTATCAATTATTAACATTATTACCAAATATTAACATTATTAATAATTATTAATATTATTACCAATTATTAACATTATTTTCAATTATACTCAACGTGGCGTTACAAGCATTAATTATGGTAGAAGAATAATTCTAGCTACCAATATTAGTGTACAAACTATTCTAAGGTGGTCAAAGATCGTGGTGCCATATGCATTGTCACGACAAAAGTATAACTTTGTACATAAATCTACAGGGAATAAAGCAATTGCAAGATGCGATTATATTATGATATATAGAAAAAACATGCGAGTATTTAACTGTCCTATAATGTAGTTTGCGTGTGATAAATTGCAATGTAAGAAAGGGATTACTAATATCTGATAAATAGACAAATTAATATTTCATTTAACATTAGATGATAATTGCATTTTTTATTTCATGGAAATAGAATAAATACAAATGGTCGATATATATTCCTTTATTCTCTATTGAAATAAATTATGTTAATGGCTTCTGTTAAAACCATGCATTTCTGGGGCGATACACATTGTCAAGAATTAAATTCACTTCTTTCTTTTTATTATTTTTATTATTTATTTTTTTGTAAAATTAATTCACAGCTGTATATGTTTTTAATATCTTAAATAATGAGTTCGTAATAATTTTTTTAACCATTCGTTGAGAAATTGAAGTACTTTAAAATGTACCTCTATTCCACAAATAGACTTTTACTTTAAAAGAAATAAAAATTTTACTATGACGGCATTCTTCTCATTAAAGAAGCAGATTATTAAGCCGATTTCTAGGCATTCTTCTCATTAAAGAAGAAGATTATTAAATCGATTTCTAGTCATTATTTCAAATTACTTTTGCTCTAAGGACTCAAAGTTAGTACGACAGAATAAAATATTTAAAAAAAAAGATATTTCATATTTGGAAACCATTAACTGCGTATTATTCCATTGCAAACTATTTACTCCAAATTCATTAAGGCTTAAGTATTTTCTTTATATCGGTAATGAATTCCTTCTAACTCTTTTAAATTTGTCCTTTATTTAGGTTGAAATAGTTAGTGATAGAATAGTAAAAAACTTTTAGCATAAAAAATTATGTTTTATTATTTCATTTTCATTTAAATGTGTCTCCTATTTTACTAACAGTATTTATACTTATTTCTGAATAACATACTTAATTGCATTCAATATATCTATTATTATTTTAAGAATAAAAAATTAATTTTTCACCAAAATCATATAAATTTATAAAAAAAATAATAATAATAATAATAATATTTAATAAAGAAGTTAGATTTAAATTTTTTTTCAGGATGATTTACTCGTATAATAATAAAGATTTTGGTATGGGGGGAGTTTGCCAGCATGTACCTCTTATTTATCAAAATTTGCAAGAATCTCTAAAACATGCATGCATAGAGTATGGTCCGCCATTGTGAAGATCGGTCTTCTTTCTCTCACTACAAATGTTTTCTTTATAAATTCTTCTAATTCTATCTATTTTTTAAGATTCCAAAAATTTGTGAATTAAAAGATCTTCGTCTTTTTTTTTTTCATTTATCTTCAAGAATTTATGTAGAGTTAAAGACGATCAGAGTAAGTCTTGCGATATAATCTATATTTTTTTCTGATAGTGATACTTGTTATTAGGAATAATTTTGTGACTGAATTTATTAATTTGCGTTATATTATTTCGTTGCGTTTTCGAGGCACTTTTTTTTTTTTGCTTTTTATATGTTTTTAATTTTGGATTTCAATTACCTTATATTTACGAATATAATATGAACTGTGTATTAGACAAGAATATGTTTTATCTCTAGAACAATTACTCAAATACAAAAACTGTGTATAGAAGCTAAACTGTGGGAAAAAGTTCTGTATTTAATAAACCAGCAATGCTGGTATGGGACCCGTTCAAGGCTCATTTCTTCAGATTAATTGAAAGACAAGTACCATGTCATGAAAACAAAAATGGTTGTAATAATCGGAACCACTTCATCATCACAGAATAATCCAGGTCTATACAGCCCTTACCAGTTAAAAAAGTGAGGGTGGAACAATAATATAAATAATTTTCAATTACAGAAATGCATGAGTATAATATAGAAAAAAAAATTACTCTAAGGTACTATGCAACTAATAAAAACATAAGTGAAACGATAAGTATACAATACAGAAGAATATATAATGGTAATAAATCTCTGAGAAAAGAGTATGGAATAGTATGCAAAATATAATGCCTACTTTTATTTTACGAAGGACGAAATTTTTGGTGGGTATAATAAAATGATCACAGTGAATTCAATTAATATTTATGGTGTAAAAAACTCTTGGGATGAGAACTTGGCATCATTATTTCTTGTAAAAATTAGATAATAATTATTATTGTGAGAGATACAATACATCAGGCGCTAGATATTTGTTAGCAGATAAGGTTTTAGAGAAAACTAACTTCCATCTATTAAACAATAGAGAATCAGACCCCCCTATTCGTGACCTCAACAATAAGGGATGACCAGATCTTTTTCAAGTTTCTGATGTAGAATTGGTCTCCTGTCGTGATTGGGAAGTTCTTGCGGAAATGATCACAAATATATAAAAACAATTATTTATTCTGAAAGGAAAATTATTATATTTACATTATTTAAAGCTGCAATTGGGAGACAAAACAATCCTTCCTTCTTTCCTATGATACCCAAACATGTTATAACATATTTACATGTTAAATAATGATAGGAATTGATGTTAACTAAATGAAGCTATTTATATGCTTCAAAAGACATCAATGAAACATGCTCTAAAACATATAAAATAAAACGTATAGTAAAATAATAAACATCTTACTTGGGGGAATCTGAAACTTGAAATAAGAAAAAAATCCCTTAAATACTCTTAAAAGAAGAAAACAAAAATCGGAAGAAGACGAAATCTGTATTTCGATTTATTTCAAAACAAGAACAACCCAATAAAAATGTACATGCAAAACGTAAAGCCCAGTGAATATATTCAGAATCAGATACAACCCTTATGGGAAGTATTTTAAGATAACAGTTAAAATATTTTTCCACCATCAGAAATCTTTAAAGCCGTCGATGAATCAGAAAGTGGGTGTAACAAAAAGCTAAAAAACTTGTGGATAACATTTATCCCATCGTCCCTCAACAAAATTCTTGCCGTGAACTGGAAATAAACTTTGTTGCAAAATAAAAAAAAATAAAAATTCACAAAAGAAGGATACAAACTCTTCAAAACTGGAAAGTTTCTGGATTTCTTGACATAGATAATCAAGTTTTCAATATTATTAATGGTCTTTTTCCTGAAGTTCTTCATAAACAAGTTAATAAATATTTATAAATGGATGTAGTCTTATTACCAATAGCTTTTAAAATAGTAGTGGTCATCTAATTCTTCAGAAACATAAAAATGAAGTAGATCATACAATGTTTTTCAATACGATCATACATCATCTTTTTGCAAGTCGATTTATTTTCTTCCCTCTATAAGCAAAGTAATAGAAAAGCTCATAACTCAAAGATTAACATTCAATTTTCAAGGAGAAAATAAATTGGATCTGAGACTATATAGATTTCACGTAGATTGATCCGTAAAGGATACACTCATTGTATTCGTTATGAATTAAAAACAACAGCATAATAATTATTTAAATATATATATCAAAGGTTTTTTTCTCGTTCTACTGTCATATTGTGCACGCGAGGGCTAAACATACAGGGACCTACAATTTAAAGTGGATTCCGAACCACTAATGATTCGAATTTGGAGCCTCTGGTACCAATAGCCAGAGCTCTAGCCACTTGGCCACCGTGGCGCATATGTTAAGGATACATTGGACAGCTACAAATATAATTCACTCAGAAAACTTTAGGAAGTTCGAAGTTGTGCAAGAAATATCCTTCAGCCCTCATTTACATAAACTATTGACACTTTAGCCAAACCATTAGTAATAATTCAAGTTAATGAAGGTCTGTCTGTAGTATGGTAACCAACTAAAGTCTGTCGTCACGATTCTTTTATTAATTACAATAGCGCAACTTTTATAATAATTACAATATAGTTAATGCTTATACTACATTTTTCATTTGAAGTTGTTTTTACTTACTAATACGTTGCACCAAGTAAAAGTTTAAAATATTGCAAAATTTGTCTATTTTGACTATGAAATTAATTGTATCATGAGACTCGCAAGCCACATTTACATCTCCGCATTAATAAGATTATCATCATATAAGTTTCATAAGAACTTCTTAGTAAATATAATGTTCAATATCATATTTGTATTACGTTTGTTATAATAAACTATGAAATTCATACTTTCATTGTTAAGTCATACAAACTGCAATTCCTTTTAAAATACTGGGATATTTTTCTCAGTAAATTGTTAGACAATAACAGTGATAGAAAATGTTACTTTAACCATCAACCAACAAAATAAACACGACAATTTTATCAACAATAATATACTTCTCAAAAGATTTGTGGCGAAGAACACATTTTGCAGATCTGTAATTTTTTTTGTACATGAGAAAATTTTTTTGTAAAAGTAGCTTTACAAAGACATATATATTGAAAGATAAAATATTTTCTCCCGTAACTACGACCTCTTCTAAAAGCCCTTCTGATTTAGAATTCCTGATTCTGATTTAGAAAAAATCGGTATCAGTATTAAATCTAAAAAGTAATCAGATCACATGTTCTAATAGAAAGGATTTTCCTTATTTTGTCACAGAGTAATAGAACTTTCAGTTCCAATCTCAACTACTCTCGAATGAAAGGCGTTTTTCATGGAATCCCAATTCCTTAGGGAGAAAAGGTCTCTAGAGTTTCACTTTTAAAACTTTTTCCCTTTTATTTTCCCTTTTATTTTTTCCTTTCTCTGTTAACTGTGGGTCTTTCTTCTACTGACCGCTGTTGAAAAAAGTATCAATAAATGTCTAGACATTGACTATTATGACCATTCTTAAATTCCGCTTAATCTAGGTTTCTGTAAAGTAACAACGATTCAGTCATTGAACTCATATAAATGATTGTTTTTATGATGTGAATAATTGATATATGTTAAATGTATGAATATACATTATATATTCTAAAATTAACTTTTATTTAAATAAAATGAATTAAATATGTATTTTTTTAAATTTAAATTTTCTCTTTCTGTATGGCCATGTGCTACTTTGGTTTGTCCTTCTAGGGTCATCTGGAGCACACTTTGGTCTAAACAGCCCAGAACCTACAGTTTAAATTTGATTCCGAATAACTAATATACATCCGTGATACCTCTTGAATTCTAACCTGAAGTTTGCGATACCAAAGGCCACGGCACTAGCCACTTGACCACGAGGACGTTGGCAATTTGTTGGAGATCAATCGTCACTAGAATAGCAAATTCAGATTTACTTAAGGTGAGACTATATTGCACACACATTTGACATTGGAATTTGTAAGCTACATCGTAAGTGTGGAAATTGATGCGTTCCGCCTTCCTTCCTTCTTCCATAAGCTCAACAAAAAAGAACTTTCGAAGCTTACAGGTCTACTGTACTTGATTCCTGAAAGGTGCAGAAGTTTTTCAGTTCGGTATGCATGAATATACTTTATATGTTATATTTACTTAAGTAAAGTGTATTAAATATATGAATTCTTAATTTTCAATTGCTGTTTTCACATGCATGACAATTTGTTTCACTAGACTAGCACATTCAGATTTACTTAAAGTGAGACTATATTTCGCCCACATTTGGCATTGGAATTCATAAACTATATCCTAAATTGTAAAACTGATGCATTCGGCTTTCTTTTTCTCTTTCGCAAGTCTAACAGAAAGGCTTTCGAAGCTTACATGTATACTGTACTTGATTCCTGAATAGGTGCAGAAGTTTTTTTGTTTCCGCATGTATGGATATACTTTATATATACTAAAACATAACTTTATTATTATTTTTTTTAAATCTCTTTACTTTTTCTTGCTGTTTTCACATGGGAATTCGGTTGAGATCAATCGTCACTAGAATAGCACATTCAGATTTATTTAGGATGAGATTAAATTATAAAAAAATTAACATTGGAATTCATAAGCAATATCATGTGTGGAAATTGGTGCGTTCCGCCTTCTTTTCAACTTCCATAAACCCAATAAAAGGATTTCGAAGATTACAGGTTTACTGTACTTGATGCCTGAATAGGGGCAGAAGCTTTTCTGTTCGGCACGCATGAATATACTTTATATATTCTAAAAAAGAACTTTTATTTAAATAAAATATATTAAATATCGTTATTTTTTAAATTCTTTATTTTCCCTTCCTGTTTTCACATGTTATAATGTATAAGATAATTTGTTTGAGATCAATCGTCACTAGAATAGCACATTCCGATTTACTTAATTTGAGACTCTATTGCATCCAAATTTGACATTGGAATTCATAAAAAACATTGTAAATATAGAAACTGGTGTGCTCAGCCTTCCTTTCCTTTTTTGCAATCCCAACAGAAAGGCTTTCGAAGCTTAAAGGCTTATTGTACCTGATTTATGAGTAGGTGCAAAAGTTTTTCGGTTCGGCATTATTAGTGTGGTTTCGAATCAAACTCCATCGTTTTCTAACTGACAAATACTAGTAAAGCAACGTTGGCCCTTTGACTTTTATTCATTAATGTTTACATTTTTTTAGTTTTTCTCCTTCTATTTAATATATATTAATAAATAATGATATATCTATAGTATAAATCTTTCTTAAATAAGATAAGTCCAAACTGATAAATTAACTCTGTAATACATTTTTATGGCATTTGTTCTAATGAATAATTCTTCCCTCTTAATTAAGATGATTAATAAAGTTAAAATGGTTACTCAGTATGGTGAGTATATTCTACAGAGGTTTTTAGATAAACATTTATTAAAACAAACATAGTTTTCTCCTATGATATTCACTTTACTCTTCATATAAAATAAATAACACTAACAGTAATGAGTGGTATTTATGAGTAAATACCACATAAATAAAATATTGTACTCTTCATATAGAATAAATAAATGTATATTTACTCAATCCATTTTTTTAAAATATTATAAAATTGTAAACACTCTAAAATAATAGAGCGTTCGTCAAATTTTCATTTATGTAAATTTAATTAATGTAAATAAAAATGAATTTTCTTATTTTCCTGTAATTAAGAATGCATGAAAAACATTAAAAATTCATTAAATTTTTTTTTCTTTCTTAATTAAATAAACTTATGGTAAGGATTTCTTATAAAGGGAAGTAGATATTTATATTTTTAAAGTGATATTTGCTATTAAATAAATAAAAAAATTTATTATGTTATAAAAACAGCTGTTAATCAACAACTGTTATCAGTTTCCCTGAAGTATTCATTTCCTTTTAATTTGCTGTAAATTTTCTTAATAGAAAATTAAACACTTTATTTAAGTCATAAAATATTAGTTTTTCTAAATATGAGTTTTATAAGTGTATTCATTTTTATTCTTATTCTATAAAAAGATCTTTGATCATTGAACTTTTTTCTGTTTTCAAAAAAAAAATTAAATATCAAAAAATTTTATCTCTTTTATAAACAGATAATTTTTCTATCTTTAAAAATGTATTCCTCTGTTTTTATAATGGCTGACATCTTAAAGTTCTAATTAAAAATCAACATAAAATTCTATTTCTTTAAAATACAATGTTTTTTTTTTTTATTTCTAACCAATTAATACCTGAATATTTAATCAATATGAAAAAAAAGTAAATATGCATCGTTTAGCTATTTTTTTTTTTTTTTATTATTATTAATTTTGTTTTTGTTTTTGACTTTTTTTCATAAAGCATTATTGCAAAAAGATAATTTATTATTTTGTTAATTTTTGTAAATTTTGTTATTTTATAATTATATTTTAAGTATAAAACAATTCGATAAATTTATTTATTAAAATGTTGTCTTTATATTCTTAAATAAATTAGTTAATTTTTTTTTTTAAAAATATTTAGTAAATTGTCATTTTTTATTTTAAGAGTTCAGAATAAATACATATTTATATAAATTCATATTTTTTATTAATCGTCGCTATTAAATTATTTTCAAAATGTGTTGCAGTGAAAATATAAATAACTGGATTTAGAAACGACTATTTAAAATTTCACAGATTAATATTCTAATAAAAATATTAATTTTGTTGTAGCAGAATTTATAATTATAAATAAAAATTACAGTTTCTGTATAAATTGAGTTTTCTTACAATAAAAAATAATAATAAATTCATAAAGCGTTGTGGCAAAAAATTGATTATTTTGTTAATTTTTGTAAATTTTGTTATTTTGTAATTATATTTTAAGTTTCAAACAATTCGATAAACTATTCGAATTATAATTAATTTTTATACAAATTTTAAATTTATTTATTAGAAGGTGTCTTCATAATCTTAACCAATTTATTTTATTTAAAAAAAAATATGTCGTAAATTATCACTTTTTTATTTAAAGAGTAGCATGTCTTTTCATTAATCGTCATTAGTAAGTTTATTTTCAAAATGCGTTACAGTGAAAATATAAATAACTGGATTTAGTAAGTATCACTTTTACAACATTTATTTAAAATGTCACTGACTAATATTCTTATAATGATAAATTTTTTGTAGCAAAATTTATAATTAAAAATAACAATAACAGTTTCTATATCAATTTAGTTTTCTTACAATTAAAAAATAATAAATTAATTTATTTTCAAGTACTACCTAAATTTTCCTTCGACTCTATGACAAGTACATTCTTATGAAACAGTCACAATCAAACAAAATATTTCTCAAAAGTATTACTTTAATTAAAATATTTTCTTAGATAAAACCCAAAAAGTCATATAATATTAGTTCTTTGACAAATATTAGCGTACCCTATAAGTAGAATAAAAATTTGTATGCCAAATTTTGTGCAATATTTTATTTTGTTTAAGCTTGGTTTGCTTTAAATATATCAAAAGAAAACTTTGTACAGTAGTGAACAGAAAATTGAAATGCTATTGAAATTTGAAACCAGTGTATTTCATCCCGTGATATATTTGAGGCATATTTTATGGCAAATTTCGTCCCTTGATGTGAAGAAGAAAATAAATACAATAAAGCAAATTTTTTGTCATAATAAATTTGTAATAAAAGAACAAAATATTTTCATAGCGTTGCAATCATTCTATTTTATTTACTATTGTGGTTTGGCAGAAATATAATTGAAAAAATAAACTTTTTGAGAAAACTACATTAAAATAGCATTGAAATTTAAAAAACATCTCTTAGGAACCTTTGTTTTTCATTGCTTGAGCGATTTGAAATATATTCCATCTTAAAAGATGTCCATTTAATACCAGGAAGAAACTAATAACGGCAAAGAAAAATTTTACTATGCCTATTTATAAAAGGTTTTAATTTTTTTTCATTATACAAAATAAAATTGTAATTGAAGACAAAAAAAATTTTATACCTTTGGATTTTCTAAATTTTCATTTTATTTACGCTTGCAGATTGCTTAAAATATAACAACAGAAAAAAAAAAAAAATAAAAAAAAAAAACTTTGTGAAGTCGAAAACAAATCATTCAAATATTATTGATATTTAAAAATCATCGATTCTGAACCAGTATTTCTCATTGCGTACGTGATTTTAAATATATACGACCACTAATTTCGTTGATTTAATATGAAGAAGAAACGAATAACAGCGAAGAAAATTCTTTCTGTCATCTATTTAAAAATTGTTCAATTAGCCGATAATACATAAATTAAAAATATTTTATACGCTTTTCACTATGCTTATGATGCATGAAATACGATTATTTAAGTAATAATCATAACATAGAAATACCTTACACACATGTTTATGTACAGTCTGCCAAAAATAAAAAAAAAGGATACCATTTTGTACTTATATATTCATTAGATATTCACATAACATGAATCGTGCCGCTGGCAAATTTGGGACCTTTGAAGCGCTCTGGCGCTCGGAATTAACGTGGATGTTTTATGGAACAATGCACGGAGCAAAAGTTGGCTTCTACCTACGGGTTCCATCACAACAGAAGCTGCTTCCTTCCCCTTCAAATAAATTGGCCAGCCAAGTGGGATAAGAAACAACAACAACAACGTTAATTAACCGCTAATTTGAAGGGAATTAACTTTGGTACAATGCAATTGGTTGAAAATAAATTGAACCAGCTGAACCAGATTGTTAGCACAATTGACTCAGCATGATAAAATTAGTATATGGTAATTACTTTTGAGAGTTGTGATTAAAAGTGTTGGAGATATAAGGTTATAAAAATTGTCTTTCCTAATATTAAATGAAATTTTCGCTAAATGAACGATATCTAGAGTTCCAATTATTAATATTATTTCTTCAATTTTTGGATCAATCGAAAGAAAAAAAATGCAATAATTTAAAACATAGCTTTTTTTTTAAAACTTTTTAAGAATATTTTATTAAAAATAATAAATATAGAATTATTTATAGATTTATTTATTTCAAAAATATTTAATATCTAAATATATTTTTTTTTAAATTCAGTTCAATATTTCTTGAAACGAAAATTACATTAATTTACATAAAATATTAATAAATAAAACATAAAAAAAACATTTAATGTGCATATTTTATGCATTAAATATTTTTTTAAATAAAAAATAATTAATCATTGCTATATTAAAGCTATTAGATTAGATTTTTCTTATTAGAACTATGCCTGTCGTTGATTTAATATATTACGGTTGCATTTAATTTAGAAAGAAAGTATTATTTTAATTATATTTAAAAATTATTAAATTATCTTTTGAACTCTTTAGCTATTTTACACAGGTATAACTAGAATAATTCAATTTTATTCATAATACGCTTTTTATTGATTTCTTATGTACATCGCGCATTTTCATGCAGTCATGCAGTTAAGCGTATTTAATCATTATATTGTAAACTAATTTAGATATGATCTGATATTAGTACTTTCCATAAATATCGTAAGAATTTTGTTTCTTAAGTTGTGCTAAAATTAATGGATAATTTCAGGTTATAATTTCAGAAAAATTAAAAAAAAGATCAACATATAATATATAAATTTTACGCAATGGAATTAACTTATTTTTTGCGCTGCACATCAGCGGCCATTTTATTCCACCTATGCATGCACGAACAACCTACCCACGAAAAACAATTGGGGACATTGTCTTCTGGGAAGACTTTTATGCCTTAGCAGAGAAAACTTCTAGTCTCCCGTCAAGTAACCTGACTATTGATGTGAGATGCATATGCACATTGCCACAATAATCACAGAATCTTCTCATTTAAAAAATAATTCTTCCATGATGATGTTTGCAATCACTGCATGGACTGATTGGTTTTTTTCCTAAAATGTTACTTCTCCATTCGCTTTTAGATTATTTTATGTGTATTTTTTTTTTTTTTATATTTACTTTTATTTTATGTGCCTTCATATGTTTTAGTTTCGCATGTAAATTTTATAATTTGTCTGACTCTGCGAGAGAATGCAGCTAGCCGGCCAGAGAAATCATAATTTATCAATTAATTGAGTACTTTGCAATAAAAGTTTTCAAGGTCAAGAAAACTCATTGTCCATGTGATCCCATGTCCATGTCCAAAATCTCCTATTAATAAATTGCAGATGAACCAAAAACCAATTAAAAATATATTTTTGTGAATTTTGATTAAGTAGTGCTTTAGAAAAAGAAAGGAAAAAAATCTTAATTATCGATTTTAAATTTGTCTATGAAATACATATACACATTAAACCTATTTAATTATTTTATATGCAATGTTTATATATAGGTATATTTGTTATAGATCCTAATACCTAATGTATGTACTTAGAGTTGGTATTAAATTTACCAGTCTTATACTAATCTACTAGACCTATATCTAGACTTGTATATACGTACCACTATACCCAATACATATCTTTATAGTGTATTTGATTTTAATCGAATGTGAAACATTTTGTTTTAAATAAACCATTTTTTAATGTTAAACGATTTAGTTTGAGATTTTAGTTTTTATAGATGTTATAAAATATTACAACATGCCTCTTCAAAATTTCATCTGCATTTCGATGGGTAAAATTATTTTTATTCTTAATTCAAAAGTAAATTGTTTCAAAATGTAATGCTTTAAATACACATTTCACTAATGCTCTAAATTATCTTTTTTAACAAGAAAATTAATATTAATTTAAGAAATTATAAATATTATTTGATAAAGTATGAATTGCCTTGGTTATCATTTAAAAATGAAGATATTTTTTATTAAATAAGGTAGCATAACGTCCACAGAAGTTTTAAATAATGTGTGACAGTTAATGTAATGTATCAAATTTCTAATGTGTGTTATTGTTTTACAAAATTTTAAAATTCAATTTTTAAAAGTTTATAATTCATTAAATAAATCTATTTGTTAATTAACGATTAATAATAATCCCTCTTAATTATTGTATGATTTTACCACTAGTAAATTATATATATACAATGTCGCCGATTCCCGCGAGAAGTAATACGTTTAATATAGGATACAAGAGGATTTGTTTTAGAAAATAACTTGGTAAACTCACGGCTCCCCGAGCATTACGGCTGAAGGGTATTTTGAAGGGAAATCAACTCTTCCATAATCAAATATTCTAGGTAATTTAGAACGTTTAAGAATTTAGTCTTGCATAAATAATAAAACACCGTATACATTGTAATTTTTACTGCCTGCAGGTATGTTAAATATCTAAAATGGTTGGCATTGATTTCAATTAAAATGCTTGATAAAATTTTTGAATTTAAAAAGTTTCAAAATCATTTTTTTTTTCAAAAAATTTAAGTGAAGGCTTTTTTAACTTCGAAAAAGATATTGCACTTTCATACTTAATTAGGTATGATCAAAACCGTACGATCATATTACCGTATGATCAAAACATCGTCCGTCATTAGATTAAAATACGTTCGATTTTATTATGATTTAGAAATAATATTCCCCGGGAAAATAGCTTTGATAAATTCAATTTTTAAGTGAATATAGTTTTCAAGAAAAGTAAATACTTTTCGTAAAAGATAAAACAATCTTTCGTTAATGTAAGAAGTTAACGGATATATTTATCTTCTGTTTTTATTGAAACGCCCTCCAAAAAATTGGAATACCTATTTTTATAAAAACCTATGTTTATAAAGCTTTATTTAATGATAATGTATAGGTTGAACAGACATACTTATCTAAAAATAATTAGTTACATATATATATATCATGATATACATATTATTACATATTATGCATTATATACATATATATTATACAGATTATACATTATATACATCATTATTATTACTAATTTACTGTATTCTTTTAATACTTATTTCTTTCACAACTAAATAATATTTATAAAGCTGTTACTACCAAATCAATTTATACTTTGAATTCTTTATATTCATAAAACACGAATTTTTCCTAAATAAAGATTGATTTGATTTTCTGTAAAATCGGAGTACCTATTTCCATTGTCACTCGCTTCCGAAAATCCTTATTTTAAAAGGGAACTAGATAATAATATTTTCTGAATCATTATTACTGCCCCTAGAAAAGTAATAACAATAATAAAAAAGGAATTTGAAGAACTTGGAACCAAAATAGTTCCATTCTTTTGGTTATTTTTCCATTCTTTATTTCATTAACGCTTGCGAAGTTTCTTTAAATACTAACAGAGAGAAACATCGACAAGTAGCGAACATGATATTCGATTTCTGTTGAAATTTAATGAACCTCGTTTCAGAACGAGACTCTCTCGTTGCGTGGGAGATAAAAAGGGGGAAAAAAATACATCCTCGTAAAAGACGGAAAATAAGATGTTCTTCAGATTCATCTTTTTCATTTTCAGTTTTCGTCTTTTTCGATCCAGTCAGATAATTATATTACTAGCACGAAAGAATCAAGTTGTAATTAAATACCTGATTGGCGTCCATAGGGTTACTCAGATTGCATCTGGACTTTTGTATGCTTTCATAATTTTAATCTTTCTTTTTTTAAAAATGTGAATAGGTTTATCGCTGTCTTTATAAAAATATTTTAATGAGAAGTTGTGCTGCAGGAAAATTTCGGCTTTTCATTCGAGTAACATTTTACAAAACTGAAAGAATTTCTGAAAATATCATTAGATTTTCAGGAATAAATCTGTTTTGAAACGAAAACTGTCAAAGAATTACAGAGTAGGAATTTTTAGTAAATGAACTTCTTAATTATTAGTAAAATACACCTTTATATTAGAAATACATCGAAAATACACCGAATCAATTTAGACTCTTCAGAAATGAACAGTGTCAAAGAATTATAGAGTAGTAATTTTTAGTAAATGAAACTCTTAATTATTTGTAAAATATAGCTTTATACTAGTAAGTAATATATATATATATATATATACTGGATGATTACAATTACAGTCCAACTTTCAAAAAGTTTTGAAAAAGCAGCCATTCTTCATTATGTGTTGAAAATTGAACTGAAGATAGTAGAAGAAGGGGGAAACAGTACGGCATCAAGAAACGTTTCCAAAGTGTAATAATAAATATCGCTGTAAGCGGCATAAGAAAGTTATTTTAGCTGCATGTGATATTTTGAATCGCAATTACAATGTATTTCGTAGGATCGGCGCATTAAACCAACTGCAGAGATGGATGTGTTTGGTTGTTTCGGTGCTTTGACGAAAAAACGACTTCCAAGTCATTCAACAGTTGTGAAGGCTCATGCACAAAGGCACGGTCATACCAAATTGCATGGGAAAAATCGATGGAACTTTTGTTGGAAGTTTTTTTTATGCCATACCGTTTCCCCTTTTTCAAGTCTCTTCAGTTCAAATTTGAACTCATTGTGACGAGTGGTTCCTATTTTTTACATCATTTTGAAAGTGGGACTTTAATTATAATAACCATATACATAGTTATAAATACATTTCATAACATACATTATACAATATTTTTATTTTTATTTAACTACATTAATATTATCCTTTCAATACTTATTTGTTATACAAATGAACAAATTCCATAAAGCAGTTACCACCGCATCAATTTATACTTTGAATTATTTCTATTCATAAAATAAGAATTTTCTTAAAATATTGATTTGATTTTCTGTAAAACCGGAGTACCTATTTCCATTGTCATTCACTTCCGAAAATCCTTATTTTAAAAGGGAACTAGATAATAATATTTTTCTGAATCATTATCATTGCTTCTAGAAAAGTAATAACAATGAGAAAAAAAAGAATGTGAAGAACTTTGAACCAAAACATTTCCATTCTTTTGGTTCTTTTTCCATGTTTTATTTCATTAATGCTTGCGGAGTTTCTTTAAATTCTAACAGAGAGAAACATCGCCAAGTAGCGAACAGGATATTCGATTGCTGCTGAAATTTAATGAACCTCGCTTCTGAACGGGACTCTCTCGTTGCGTGGGAGATAAAAAGGGGGAAAAATGCATTCTCTTAAAAGACGGAAAATAAGATGTTCTTCGGATTATAGTTTTCGTCTTTTTCGACCAAGTCAGACAATTATATTACTAGCGCGAAGGAATCAGTTGTAATTAAATACTTCATTGGCGTCCATAGGGTTACTCCGATTGCATGTGGACTTTTGAATTCGTCCATAATTTTAATCTTTCTTTTTTTAAATGTGAATGGGTTTATCGAGGTCTTTAAAAAATATTTTAATGAGAAATTTCGCAACGTGCTGCGGGAAAGTTTCGACTTTTCATTCGAGTAACATTTTTAAAAACTGAAAGAATTTCTTAAAATATAATTTGATTTCAAGATATAAGACTCTTTTGAAACAAACAATGTCAAGGAATTATACAGTATGAATTTTTAGTAAATGAACTTAATTATTTTTAAAATAAACCTCTATGTTAGTAATCTATATTCAAGGTGATTGTTATTAAAGTCCAACAATCAAAATGCCGTAAAAAAAGAACTTATACTATCAATGAGTTCAAATTTGTATCGGAGACACACCATTTACAGCATTTCGAAAGTTTAAATTTAATTATAATCATCCTTTACATGGCTAGAAATACATTTCATGATATTATATAATATATATCATTATTATTTTATATTAACTATAATATTAGAATTATTTCGATACTTATTTGTTCCGCAAATAAAAAATTCTATAAAGCAGTTACCACCAAATCAATTTATGCTTCGAATTATTTCTATTCATGAAACAAGAATTTTTCAAGTGTATTTTTCTAAAGAAAAGATTGATTTGATTTTCTGTAAAATCGGAGTACCTATTTCCATTGTCACTCGTTCCAAAAATCCTTACTTTAGAAGGTAACTAGATAATAATATTTTCAGAATCATTATTATTGGTTCTAGAAAAGTAATAATAATAAAAAAAAGGTATGTGAAGAACTCTAAACTAAAATATTTCCATTCTCTTGGTTATTTTTCCATGCTTTATTTCATTAACGCTTGCGGAGTTTCTTTAAATACTAATAGAGAGAAACATTGCCAAGTAGAGAACAGGATATTCAATTGCTGCTGAAATTTAATGAACCTCGTTTCTGAACGAGACTCTCTCGTTGCGTGGGAGATAAAAAGGGGGAAAAATAGATCCTTGTAAAAGACGGAAAATAAGATGTTCTTCAGATTATAGCTTTCTTCTCTTTCGACCCAGTCAGATAATTATATTACTCGCACGAAAGAATCAAGTTGTAATTAAATACCTCATTGGAGTCCATACGGTTACTCCGATTGCATGTGGACTTTTGTATGCTTTAATAATTTTAAACTTTCTTTTTTTAAAATGTGAATGAGTTTATCACAGTCTTTATAAAAATATTTAAATGAGAAATTGCAAACGAATATGTGCTGCATGCAAGTTTCTGCTTTTCATTCAAGTAAGATTTTTAAAACTGAAAGATTTTCTGAAAATATCATTAGATTTCAAGGAATAAGACTGTTTTGAAAGGAGAAATGTCAAAGAGTTTTATAGCATGAATTTTTAGTAAATGATCTTCTTAATTATTTGTAGAATATATATTTATATTAGTAAGAAATATATATATACAGTGTGATTTCAATTAAATTCCAACATCCAAAATGCTGTAAAAAAAGAACCACTGGCCACAACAAGTTCAAATTTGAAATGAAGTTGCTTGAATAATGGGGAAACGATACGGTATCAAAAATGTTCAAAAGTATAGTCATAAATGACGTTGTAGGTGGCATAAAATGTGGTTTTAGCTGCCAGTGATAATTTGAATCGAAATTAAAATCATATATGGTATGAGTTGCCGATTAAACCAACTGTAGTGTTCAATGTGCTGGATTGTTTCGGTTATATGACAGGAAAAAAGGACTTCCAAGTTATTCGACAGTTGTGACAACGTTTATGGAAAGCCCATCTACCCATCCACCACTGAAAGAACATACCAAATTGAATGGAAAAATCGGTGTGACTGTTGTTGGAACCTTTTTTCTGATGACATACCGTATCCCCTTTCTTCCAGTATCTTCAGTTTAAATTTGAAGTCACTCCGACGAATGGTTCTTTTTTTACGCCATAGCTACAAATAAATTTCATTGTATATATTTTACATTATTATTATTTTAAATTACATACATTATTATAATACATTTCAAACTTATTTGTTTCGCATATAAACAAATTCCATAAAAGAGTTACCACCAAATCAATTTATACTTTGAATTCTTTCTATTCTTAAAACAAGAATTTTCTATAATAAAAGATTGATTTGATTTTCTGTAAAATTGGAGTACCTATTACCATTGTCACTCGCTTCCGAAAAATAATTTTGAAAGGTGAACTAGATAATAAAATTTTCTGAATCATTATTATTGCCTCTAGAAAACTAATAACAATAATAAAAAAAGAATGTGAAGAACTTTGAACCCAAAATATTTTCGTTCTTTGGGTTCTTTTTCCATGCTTTGTTTCATTAACGCTTGCGGAGTTTCTTTAAATACTAATACAGAGAAACATCGCCAAGTAGCGAACAGGATATTCAATTGCTGCTGAAATTTAATGAACCTCGTTTCTGAACGAAACTCTCTCGTTGTGTGGGAGATAAAAAGGGGGGAATTCACACTCGTAAAAGACGGAAAATAAGATGTTCTTCAGTTTAAAGTTTTCGTCTTTTTCGTCCCAGTCAGATAATTGTATTACTGGCACGAAAGAATCAATATGTAATTAAATACCTCATTGAACGTCCATAGGGTTACTCCGATTGCATGTGGACTTTTGTTTGCTTTCATAATTTTAATCTTTCTTTTTTAAAATGTGAATGGGTTTATCGCAGTCTTTATAAAAATATTTTAATGAGAAATTGCAACGTGTTACAGAAAATTTTTGGCTTTTCATTCAAGTTACATTTTTAAAAACCGAAAGAATTTCTGAAAATATGATTAGATTTCAAGGAATAAGACTCTTTTGAAACGAGCAATGTGAAAAGAATATGCAGTATGAATTGTTAGTAAATAAACTACTTAATTATTTGTAAAATATACGTCTATATTATTAAGTAATATATATATATATATATATGTTTAATTTTTGACAACAAAAATAAAAAATTATATAGCTATTTCATTACGGTTGATATTTCTCATTTTATATTCTAATGAAATATACAATAAACGTATCCCTGTAGATGTAGTTTGTTTTTGTAAATACGTTCACTAATTTTATGCAATTACTAATTTATGTAATATTATATAATATATATAATATAATAATCTAATTGATATATAATAATTTATATATTATATATATATAATATAATTATCTAACTTATGTTTTTGTTTCATATTTTAATGAAATATGCAATAAACGTATCCCTGTAGATGTAGTTTGTTTTTGTAAATACGTTCACTAATTTTATGCAATTACTAATTTATATAATATTATATAATATATATATAATATAATAATCTAATTTATATATAATAATTTATATATTATATATATGTAATATAATTATCTAACTTATATTTCTCATTTTATATTCTAATGAAATATACAAGAAACGTATCGCTCTAGATGTAGTTTGTTTTTGTAAATACGTTCACTAATTTTATGCAATTACTAATTTATGTTATATTATATAATATATATAATATAATAATCTAATTTATATATAATAATTTATATATTATATATATATAATATAATTATCTAACTTATATTTCGTGTTTCATATTTTAATGAAATATAAAATAAACGTATCCCTGTAGATGTAGTTTGTTTTTGTAAATACGTTCACTAATTTTATGCAATTACTAATTTATGTAATATTATATAATATATATAATATAATAATCTAATTTATATATAATAATTTATATATTATAAATATATAATATAATTATGTAACTTATATTTCTTGTTTCATATTTTAATGAAATATACAATAAAAGTATCCCTGTAGATGTAGTTTGTTTTTGTAAATACGTTCTCTGATTTTATGCAATTACTTTTTTTCTCTTTTCACCCACAAAATATATGGCATTGTTGTTGTGAGAAGGTTTTTCCTTTCATTTCACGAGCTAGCTTTCTTTAGAATTCTTAAATGGACATATTGGTGGAAGGCGAACGCAAAAATATTCTTGAAAAATAGCATAAAAAAGTGATATTAAATACCTTTTTGTCATGAATGAGGTAAATGGACGTTTATAAAAATTATGATGTTGTTATGGTTTATGTTATTTTTATATCTTTTTTAATGAATTAATTCCTGAAAATTTTTTGTTTCCTTGTACTACATGGCCTTTTTGATTGTGTGGATGATATCAAAGAATCTATGAAAAGTGCTGAAGAAATGGCTCTAAGAAATTGCATAATAAAGTGAGACTAAATGGTGTTTTGATAAATATGGATTGCAAATAGGACATTGATTTTTATGTTATTTTAACATTATGAAGTTATTAATTATGAAGTACTGTTCTTTAGAATTTCTAGATGAACATATCGGTAAAACAGTAATGACTGGATAACATTATGGAAGATTATGCATAAAACCTAATGTTTTATTTTATTTCAATATCTTAATTAATGAATTAATTTTTGAAAATTTATCTCTCCTTGTTCTTGGTGGCTATTTTTATGCAAACGATATCAAAGAAATGACCTTGTAAAATTCCAAAATAAAGGGAGTCTAAATGCTATTTTGCCAAACAGGACATTGGTTTTTATAATATTTTAATAACTTAATTCATGAAGTATTGTTCTTTAGAATTCTTAAATTGACATATTCGTGAATGACGAACGAAAAATCATTCTTGAAAAAGAGCATAAAAATTATATGAACCCCTTTTTTGTTATGAATAAGGTAAATCAAAGTTTATAAAATTATGTTGTTATGATTTATGCTATTTTTATATTTTTATTAATGTATTAATTCCTGAAAATTTTTTTGTATCCTTGTTCTACATGGCATTTTTTATTGTGTGGATGATATCAAAGAAGTGATCTTTTAAAATTACACAATAAAATAAGATATAATGTCCTTTAATAAAATATGCGCTAAAAATAATACTATTTTTATGTTTTGTTTTTTAATATCTAATTTAATTAAGTAATTGTTGAAGTAATTTCCTCATTTTGTTAGTTGGCCTAATATATTGCTGGTGACGAAGAAATGTGAGAAATTGCACAATAAAGTAAGACTAAATGGTTTAATGTTTTAGAAAGGTAAAGAACAAGGCCACGTATTTTATTTTATTTCCATGTCTTAATTAGTGAAGAAATTGTTGGAGTAAAGTTCTTTTCTCTTGCTAAGTGGCTTAATCTATGGGAAGTGCGGACGAAATGTTGTGGTGTAATTGTACAATAAAAGGAGAACTAACTATTACAGTTTCAAGTTAATGTTACTGAAGGATTAAAAATGAGCACGTGTACTATAATTTTATTGATAACATAAATAAGAAAGTAATTGCTGTTCAAAATTTCATATTAAAAAGTTTAATGATATTCACATTTCGATTTGATCAAATTATTTAGCAAAATGTCGTTTTATTTATAATGAAAATTTGAACAATAAATATTTTTTGATGCTGGGCGTATTATTCATGTAACATCACGTTTGGGCTCACCGCATTCCTCCATACAGTGTTCACCAATTTTGACAGGAGTCATCTGAAGCAATTCTTCATCTCCTGCAATATCTGAGGAAGAACATTCCGAAATGCCTTCAGTCTTAAAAAAACATATTATAAAACTTTCGAAAAAAATATATTCACAAGATGGTTTTTAATCAATATCCAAAAATTTAATTATTTAACGCACTTTTCGCAGATAATAGCCATGGAATTATGGTATGTAAATGCTGAAGAGCTATTTAATAGTATATTGAATTTTAAAAAAATATGGTGTGAAACTAATATTTTAAGATGGTAATCTCGTATATTTTTTAATGAATAATTTTTGTGGCTATATAAGAATATTTTTAAACAAATTGAACTTGATAGCAAATCTCAAATACACAATTATGAAACTTTTGAAAAATAAAGTATAAGACAGTTGTCAGAACTTGAATCTTATTCAAATTTTCAATCTAAAAACTTTCTGAAATGTAATTAAACCAATACTTCAATAAAAGCACATCATAAAAGGAAAATTAAATACTTTGTGTGATTGCGTAATGCCACATATAAATTTTTATTCATCTGGTATAGTTTTACTTTTAAAAGAAACAATAAAAATACTTGGCCAATTACATAGGTTGTCCATAAAATTTAGAACTTAATATAAGAACAAAATGAATAGCAGTAATCTCAAAAAATAAAAAATAAAAATTTTAAAATTTAAAACCAATTTTCTTTTGAAAATTCGCATTTACACTTTGAAATAATATAGTCTTTGCGTTCACCAGACGATCTTTTGTAACAATTTTACACTATTTAATTATTCAAGTTTGTAATGATGAAAGAAACTAAAATAAATATTATTTATAAAAGCGCTCGTGAAAAATAAAAAAAAAATAAATAAATAAAACATACAGTTTGTAAACGAAATTTAAAAAAATAAAAAAAACAAGTATCTCGTGAAAGAAATTTAAAAAACAAGTCGATAGCTCGTGAAAGAAATTACAAAAAAGAGCCAATAAGAATTATAGGAAGTGGTCAAGGAAACGTAAAACGCTTCCCCCTTCTTCAGGTATCTGCAGTTCAAATTTGAACTCATTGTGACGAATACTTCTTTTTTAACAGCAATTTGAAGGATGCACTATATGTACGAACTATATGTAGCTATGCACGGGATGATTATAATTAAAGTCAAACTTTCAAAATGCAGTAAAAGAAGAACCATTTGTCACAATGAGTTTAAATTTGAACTGAATTGAGAGATTAAAAATGAGATTAAACTTGAAGAAAGGGGAAGTGGTATGGCCTCAAAAAAATTGCAACTAAAGTAACAGTGACTTTTTCATGCAATTTGCTATGACATTGCCGAGGTAGACGGGCTTTCTACCAACAATGTCACAACCGTTGAATGAAAAGCCCAAACTGATGATGACTCGTCAAAAAACTGAAACAATCAAGAGCATTAAACACTATTGATGGTTTAATACGCAAATAATGTCACATACGTTGTAATTTCGATCCAAAATCACTTTTTTATGCCAATTACAGTGATATGTTTAAATACATTTAGGAAATTATTTTGATTCCGTACCGTTTCCATCTTCTTCAAATATCTTCAGTTAAAATGTGAACTCATTGCGTGAAGTGTTTCTTTTTTTTTTGCGGCATTTTGAAAGTTGGAATTTAATTATAAGCATCCAGTATATATATATATACATATTATTTACTGATATAAAATGATATATATCAAATAATTAAGAAATTCATTTACTAAAAATTCATACTGTATAATTCTTTAACATTGCTAGTTTCAAAAGAAACTTCTGAGAATCTAATAATATTTTCAGAAATTCTTTCAGTCTTAAAAATGTTACTTGAATGAAAAGCTGAAACTTTCCAGTCCTGAAATCTTCGTTGCAATTTTCATTAAAATATTTTTGTAAAGACCTCGATAAACCCATTTACAATTTTAAAAAAGAAAGAAAAATTAAAATCATGAAAGCATACAAAAGTCCACATGCAATCGGAGTAACCCTATGGACGCCAACGAGGTATTTAATTGCAACTTGATTCTTCCGTGCTAGTAATATAATTATTTGACTGGGCAAAAAAGACGAAAACTATAATCCGAAGAACATCTTATTTTCCATCTTTTCCGAGGATGTATTTTTACCCCTTTTTTATCTCCCACGCAACGACAGAATCTCGTTCAGAAACGATGTTCATTAAATTTCGAATATCCTGCTCGCTACTTGGCGATGTTTCTCTGTGTTAGTATTTGAAGAAACTCCGCAAGCGTTAATAAAATAAAGCAGGGGAAAAGAACCAAAATAATGGAAATATTTTGTTCCAAAGTTCTTCACATATCTTTATTATTATTATTATTATTATTTTTCTAAAGGTAATAATAATGATTCAGAAAATATTATTATCTAGTTCCTTTTTAAAGTAAGGATATTCGGAAACGAGTGGCAATGGAAATAGGTACTCCGATTTTACAGAAAATCAAATCAATCTTTTCTTTAGAAAAATGAGTAAATAGAAAGAATTCAAAGTATAAATTGATTTGGTGGTAACTGTGTTATAGAAATTATTTATTTACAAAGCAAATAAATATTAAAATAATAATAATAATGTAGCTAATTTAAATTAATACTGAAGTATAGTATATAATATCAAGAAATGTATTTGTATATAGGGTCATTTTAATTATAAAGTCTCACTTAGAAAATGCTGTGAAAAAACCCATTTGTCACAATGACTTCAAAATTGACCTGAAGATATTTGAAGAAATGGGAAACGATATGCCTTAAAAAAAAGTTCCAATTAATGTTCCACAGATATTTCCCACTCACTTTCATATAACCTTGCCGTGTTGGATGGGATTTCCATTAACAGTATCACAACTGTTGAATGACTTTGAAGTCATTTTTTCCGTCAAAAACCGAAACAATCAAGAACTTTTAACACTACAGTTGCCTAAATGTGCAACTCATTACAAATACGGTATAATTTCTATTCAAAATATCACTGGCAGCAGAAATCACTTTCTTATGTCGATATTTATTAATAAACTTCTTATTAACGATATTTATTAATAAACTTTGAAACTTATGTTCATGCCGAACCGTTTCTCTCTTCTTCAAGTAACTTCAATTTAAATTTGAATTATTACTAATATAAAGGTATATTTCACAATTAATTAAGAAGTTCATTTACTAAAAAGCCATACTGTATAATTCATTGACATTGTCCGTTTCAAAAGAGTTTATTCCTTGAAATCTAATGGTATATTCAGAAGTTCTTTCAGTTTTTAAAAGTGTTACTCGAATGAAAAGCCAAAACTTTCCTGCTGCACATCTTCACTGTAATTTCTCATTAAAATATTTTTATAAAAACCTCGATAAACCCATTCAAATTTAAAAAAAAAAAAAAAAAAAAAAAAAAAAACGATTAAAATTATGAAAGCATACAAAAGTCCACATGCAATCGGAGTAACCGTATGGACTCCAATGAGGTATTTAATTACAACTTGATTCTTTCGTGCCAGTAATATAATTATCTGACTGGGTCGAAAAAGACGAAAACTATAATAATCCGAAGAACATCTTATTTTCCGTCTTTTACGAGGATGTACTTTTCCCCCCTTTTATCTCCCACGCAACGAGAGAGTCTTGTTCAGAAACGAGGTTCATTAAATTTCAACAGCAGTCCAATATCCCGTTCGCTACTTGGCGATGTTTCTCTCTTTTAGTATTTAAAGAAACTCCGCAAGCGTTAATGAAATACAGCATGGAAAAAGAACCAAAAGAATGGAAATATTTTGGTTCAAAGGTCTTCACATTCTTTTTTTATTGCTATTATTACGTTTCTAGAGGCAATAATAATGATTCAGAAAATATTATTATCTAGTTCCCTTTTAAAATAATTATTTTCGGAAGCTAATGACAATGGAAATAGGTACTCCGATTTTACAGAAAATCTAATCAATTTTTTCTTTAGGAAAAATTCTTGTTTAATGAATAGAACGGATTCAAAGTATAAATTGATTTGGTGGTAACTGTGTTATAGAAATTATTTATTTGCTAAGCAAATAAATATTAAAATAATAATAATAATGTAGCTAAGTTAAATTAATACTGAAGTATAGTATATAATATCAAGAAATGTATTGGTGTTATGTGCAGGGTCATTTTAAATAAAGTCGTACTTAAGAAATGCTGTGAAAAAAAAAATACTCGTCACAATGAGTTCAAATTTGACCTAAATATATATTTGAAGAAATGGGAAACGATATGCCTTAAAAAAAAGTTCCAAATAATGTTACACATATATTTCCCGTTCAATTTCATATAACCTTGCCGTGATGGATGAGATTTCCACTAACAGTATCACAACTGTTGAATTTTTTCCGTCAAAAACCGAAGCAATCAAGAACATTTAATACTACAGTGGCCTTAATGTGCAACTCATTACAAATAAATTATAATTTCTATTCAAAATATTACTGGAAGCCGAAATCACTTTCTTATGTCGATATTTATTAATAAACTTTTATTAGCAATATTTATTAATAAACTTTAGAACTTATGTTGATGCCGAACCGTTTCCCTCTTCTTCAACTTCAGTAACTTCCGTTTGACAAGTTCAGTTGTTCCGAAACAATCAAGAACATTTAACACTACAGTTGCCTAAATGTGCAACTCATTACAAATACGGTATAATTTCTATTCAAAATATCACTGGCAGCAGAAATCACTTTCTTATGTCGATATTTATTAATAAACTTTTATTAGCAATATTTATTAATAAACTTTGGAACTTATGTTGATGCCGAACCGTTTCCCTCTTCTTCAACTTCAGTAACTTCAGTTTGAATTTGAATTATTACTAATATAAATTTATACTTTACAAATAATTAAGAAGTTCATTTACTAAAAATTCATACTGTATAATTTTTTTGATATTTTTCGTTTCAATAGATTCTTATTCTGGAAATCTAATGATATTTTCAGAAATTCTTTAGGTTTTTAAAAATTTTACTCGAATTAATAGCCGAAATTTTCCTGTAGCACATCTTCGTTTGCAATTTCTCATTAAAGTATTTTTATAAAGACTGCGATAAACCATTCACAATTTTTAAAAAAGAAAGATTAAATTTATCATAACACACAAAAGTCCCCATGCAATCGCAGTAACCCTATGGACGCCAATGGGGTATTTAATTACAACTTTATTCTTTCGTGCTAGTAATATAATTATCTGACTGGGTCGAAAAAGTCGAAAACTATAATCTGAAGAACATCTTATTTTCCGTCTTTTACGATTATGTATTTTTCCCCTTTTTATCCCCACGCAACGAGAGAGTCTCATTCAGAAACGAGGTTCATTAAATTTCAGCAGCAATCGAATATCCTGTTCGCTACTTGGCGATGTTTCTCTCTATTAGTATTTAAAGAAACTGCAAGCGTTAATGAAATGAAGCATGGAAAAAGAACCAAAAGAATGGAAACATTTTGGTTCAAAGATCCTCACATTCCTTTTTTAATTATTGTTATTACTTTTCTAGAGGCAGTTGTAATGATTCAGAAAATATTATTATCTAGTTCCCTTTTAAAATAACGATTTTTGGAAGCCAGTGACAATGTAAATTGGTACTACTCTTTACGAAAAAATCAAATCAATCTTATCTTTATGGAAAATACTTTAAGAAAATTCTTGTTTTATGAATAGAAATAATTCAAAGTAAAAATTGATTTGGTGTTAACTGTTTTATAGGAATGTTTATTTGTAAAAAAAAAAATAAATATTAAAATAAACATAATAATGATGCATATTATATGTTATCATGAATTGTATTAGTAGCTATATATTTTTAGAAAATGTAGGAACCGGCAATCTATCCATTCTCTGCAAAATGTTTTATGTTATAAATGTTTATATTAGAATAATGTGTAAATATATCTACAGAATGCATGATTTATATCAAGCATAGCATTTATTTATTGAGCTTTAACTCCGCAAACGTTAATGAAATAAAGAATAGAAAAAGAGCCAATAGAATGGAAATATTTTGGTTTAAAGTTATTCACATTCCTTTTTTATTATTGTTATTACTTTTCTATAGGTAATAATTATGGTTCAGAAACCGATGAATGCGGCTGTAAATGTGTTAATTGATGTTAATATTTATAGGTGAAAAACACTTTTATTCTTCATCAATAATTAATTTACTATATTATAAAACTTTTGAAAATATATACTGCACACTATTATCACAGTCAGGATCACGTATTGCCTTCTGATCTAGATGTTGCTGTCTGCCAAGAAACAGAACAATCAGAAAGAAAACCGTGGAAACAACAACAGCATTTCTGCTGTGAATTTCATACGCCATAATAATCTTGTTAATGTTGTGGCTATCTTTTCTTTACACAGTGCGTGTAAGAAAAGTTGAACAATTTTTAAGTATAAACAAAGTTAATAGCTTACACAGCATAAGCTTGAGAATTATCTGGACGAAATTAAAGAGACTTAAATATTTAAATAAAATAAGTTAATGGACTAAAAAACAATTGGTAATCAAAACATAAACAAAATAATCAACCTTATTTATGCTGATAACCGTATTTTTATTGGATACCTAGATAAGATAATAATAATCTTATCTAGGTGTCCAATTTCAACTTAATATATAGCATGTATTTCTTCTGGGTTAAGGTTTAAAAAAGTAACCGACTCATATTATAAGAAGTTAAACCAAGAAGTAATATTAGATGCAACAACAACAATACATATTTATTTCCGGTCTGTTTTTTTTCTAGAGTATTTTTCAACTCAAAATTTTTTGCCCGGTATTTCTTTCTGTTTTCGATATTAATATTGTCAACGGAAAGGGAACATCCCACCCGTAATGTCCAGAAAATCAAAGTACCATACTTCTAAAAGAAGAAGAGGGAAAAAGAAGGTAAGGGCATAAATACAAGAATGAGTTTGAGAAATACTCAGGAAACCATTACAGAGGTTTATAAAATTGAGTACAGAAATTTTCTGCTGGCCCAGGAGGGTGCAGAAGACTTGGATGGGAGGAACGGAATTGAAGTTACGCCGTGTCCAAACAATTTATAACGGGGGTGTAAGAAGGGGTAGTTGCTGTGTAGCTTTGGCATGGATGAAGTATCGCTGGGATTTCTGAGGAGAGAGTGAAGAGAAAGGAGGATAGAGATTGACTTTGGGTTTTGCTTCTGTCTGTGTTCTCCAAATTTATTATTTCACGGAGATTGCGTCAATAATAATTCATCATAGGATCACCTTTTCTCCCTCCAGCCACGGGTTATCTTTGCTGGATGGATGACCGATATTAATTTTGGTGAGCGCCATGCGCCACGTGCGAGTTTTTATAGTCACTTTCGGTTTGTAAGAAACAGAATTTAGAGAACTATGTTAGCGAAACGTAATTTATGGATTTTTTTTGTTGAAAAGGTTGTTATTGATAAGTTGTTTTATTTGTAGAGAGGCTGGAAACAGCGAAAAAAAAATCATGCATTATAAAAAAAAAAAAAAAATTCTTTCAAATTTAACATCAAATTACACTATAAATGCAACTGTAAATGAGTTTCTTGATGCAAAATATTTCTAGGTCAAAACAAACTTTTATTTTTTATCAATGATTAATTTACTATAGAATAAAAACTTTGGAAAACAAATATTGAACACTGTTATCATAGTCAGGACCAAGTATAGCATTTTTGGTCTAGATGATGCTGTCTATCAATAAACAGAACAATAAGAAAGAAACGATAATAAACAACAGCACAATTTCTGCAGTGAATTTCATATCCCATATTAATCTTGTTTTTGGCATCTTTTCTTAACATGGTAAGTGTAATAACTCTTTAAGTATAAGCAAAGTTAATGTCTTACACGAAATAAGCATGCGAATTATGTTGGAAGCAACTAAAAGGGCTTAAGTATTTAAATAAAATATGTTAAAAGGCTGTAAAAAAACAATTGATACCCAATAGGTATAACAAATAATCAACCTTATTATTGCTATCCTATCAAAGTATCCAATTTCAACTTAATATATAGCATGTATTTGGGTAAAGGTTTAAAAAAGTAACCGAATCATATTATACGAAGTTAAGCCAAAAGGTAATATTAGATGCAGCAACAACACATATTTATTTTCTCTCTCACTTTATTTTTTTTCAAGAGTATTTTTCAACTCAAAACTTTTCTGCCAGGTATTTCTTTCTGTTTTCGATATTAATCTTGTCAACGAAAAGGAGCATCCCACCCGTAATGTCCAGAAAATCAAAGTACCATACTTCTTAAAGAGGAAGAGGGAAAAAGAAGGTAAGGGCATAAATACAAGAATGAGTCTGAGAAATACTCAGGAAACCATTACGGAGGTTTATAAAATTTAGTACAGAAGTTTTCTGCGGCCCAGGAGGGTGCAGACTTGGAGGGGGGGGAATGGAAGTTAAGTTACGCCGTGACCAAACAATTTATCACGGGGGTGGTAAGAAGGGGTGGTTGCCGTGTAGCTTTGTCATGGATGAAGTATCGTTGGGAATTATGAAGAGAGAGCGAAGAGAACGGAGGATAGAAATCGACTTTGGGTTTTGCTTCTCCAAATTTATTATTTCACAGAGATTGCGTCGATAATAATTCATCATAGGTTCACCTTTTCTTCCCTCAGGGCACGGGTTATCTTTACTGGGTGGATGACCGATATTAATTTTGGCAAGCGCCATGCGCCATGTGTGAGTTTTTATAGTCACTTTCGGTTTGTAAGAAACATAATTTAGAGAACTATGTTAGCGAAACGTAATTTAGGGCTTTTTAAGTTTGTATTTATAAGTTGTTTTATTTCTAGAGAGGCTGGAGACAGGGAAAAAATCTAAAACAACTTATTCCGACGTTATTTGCTATATGAATTATGAACAACTTTTTTTTCTTTTTACATGTAAAAGAAAATTACCGATAAATACAGCTGTAAATGCTTTAATTATTGTAAAATATTTATATGTGAAAACACACATTTATTCTTTGTTAATAATTAATATACTAAAGATTAAAAACTAAGGAAAATAAATATTGCATGAAATTATCATATTATCAGGAACACGCATTGCCTTATGAATAACAAATGGCTTTTCAAATGAATTTTCTTTCATGAAAATTCGGCAATAGAAATTTAGACGATAACTGGCAATAGTTCCAATTGCCAGTTAAATTCAGAGCTTGCAACAGTTACAGTACATGTTATATCACGTCAAATATATGTATAGAGAAGGCTTAATGAAAAAGGCTTTTATGCCAGAATGCCAAGGGTATAATGCATTTCACTGTCTTCATTATAAAAGATGGCGCTTTAATTGGCGCGAAGAACATCAGGACTGTAGTAAACGCCGTTGGTCCCTGTTCTATTCGCTGATTAGTCGAGGTTTAATTTTGCAGGTGATTCTAAACGTGTTTACCTCTGGAGGGAGTCAAGAACACGGAATTATCCCTTGAATGTTCTGGAACGAGACCGTTTCGATAGTAAAGTTATAATGGTACAGGGAGGAATAATGATTGATGGACAGATGCACCTACACGTTTTCAACAGCTTATCTGTGACCGCCCGGAGATTTGGGGATGATGCTTTAGTCGTCTACATAAGGCTTAAGACCTTACATAAGACTTTTCAAAGGTGCATATGGATCTGACTTTTTATTTATGCTCGTCCACATAGAGCAAACCTCTTTGACAAAGTCCTTGAAAGTGAAGGGGAATCAGGGAATATAATGCCCAGCAGGCATGCAGGGAATATCATGCCCAGCAAAGTCTACTAATCTCAACTCGATCGATAATTTATGCGACTACCTTGCAAGTGCAATTGCACGTAGACAACATAATCCTATAAATGTAAATGTTCTGAAGACGATATTGAAGAGTGGAGCTTTATTCAACAAACTGTAACAAAGTTATTGCCAGCATGAAAACACGTTGTGATAAGTATATACAAATCAGGGAGATCACATTCCGTATTAAATTCGTAAGGCTTCATTTTTTTCTGAGTTATTACTTTTTTTTCTGTACTCTCTTTGTCACATTTATTACCATTTTTCATTGTTTCATGCTACAATTATATACCGTATGCTGGGCTATTAATTTTTTTTCTTTGTATTTATGTGTCATAATGTTATATATAATTCCAGACAAATTCATAAAATTATAGTTAACAGTTTCTAAAAAATATATATGAGATCACATGCAGTGCTCTTAAACTTTTTCCTTCCTATTTTTGTGTCATGTATAATTCTAGACAAATTCATAAGATTATAGTTTAGTTTCTAAGAAATCCGTGAATTTATGCATGTAAAGGATAATTTTGTACATGATGTATATTGAGACCTTTGGACTATTTAGCATATCTACGATGCTCTTAGGAATGCATTTTACAGTCCTTCCACCTCCAATTACTATCCAGGGCCAGAATACAGAGCTGGTGGAAAAATTCCACCAACTTCTCTAGGGACTCCTAAATTGCATGAATTCCAACATGAATTAACGGTTTTAAAAGCTTTATAATTGTAAGTGGAGACTCTACCTTTATTAATACTTTTCTGTTCACTGTTATTCATCCTTAAAATTCTGCTCAGCAAACTGAGCCCTAATCATGAAAGTAAACCGTCACTCTTATTTATTGCTACTATATCAACTTGTATTCATAATTCTTTTAATTAAAAAATGTTACTAATTTAGAGTTAATCGAAATTCTCATAGTTTATTTAAATTTTAACAACAGTATGAACTTTTAATCAAGAACCGTAGAACGTAGTGTATCCAATATTTATGTACTATATACATATATATATATAATTAAATTTAATTAAAATTTCCACAGTATATATATATAATAATTTGTGTGATTTTTAATTAATAAGTTTTCAGTAACAGTTTAGTAACAGTTTTTCAGTTTAAAAATTAATAATTTTCATTAAAAAGTTTTCAGTAACAATTTGTGTGATTTCTAATTGATATGTAATAAAAAATAATATAGGAAAACATTTGTAATGTGTAATAATAATAATAATAGTAGAGCACTAAAACCCATTTCTGATGATATTGTTTGTTCTTTTCCAAAATAAAGTTCATTACAGTTGTAAACATTACAGTTGTATTATCTCTGTTTCTAAATGTTTTCTTTGATTACAATTTTTCGGTAAAAGTAAAATTTTATTAATACCCAAAAGCTTAAAAGCATTATTCATTTGCTTCATAACAACTCAAAAATAACTAAATAGCCCTGAAATGCTGCATTAAAAACGTACACAACAAAGCTTCTTCGAATAATCAATCATCAGTTCATTTTAAGCGGGTTCAGATTCCTATAAGCTATAAAAAAACCCATTAAAAATACAAAACTTGAAAAAAAACAGATAGGCTTCCCATCGACCAACTGCATTATTCTGCAGTTAAATTTATGCACTCGCTTCAACTCTTTCCTTAACACTCTCTTTATTCAATCACATAATCGAGCGCTTTCTTTTCTTCTATATAATACATGAACTGGAACCTTTTTCTCTTCTTTTATATATGACGTGATTTGAGGTACATTCTTTTATTGTCTAGGCTTTTATTTGTATTTTTTTCTGCATGCATATCAGGCTGTAATAATTTTTGATACAATATATTTTTTTTAAAAATTTAATCATCGAGCATTATTAAATCATATTTGTAAGCTCCTAACATTTCTTATAATGTATATCTTAAAAAGGTGAGAGTAGGAGTTACAAGAAACAAACTTTTTAAATATTATTGACACACAAATATTTGGACAAAAATATATACTTTCTATGTTTGTTTGCATGTATTTGTTGACAAATAATTTAATTTATTGTATACATATATTTAATTACTTGGAATTATATTTTATGTTATATAATTTAAAAACCAAGTACGATTTAATATAAACAAACAAATATTAATCCTTCCTTTTTTATATGATTTAATTTCTTTCATATTCATTTTTTTTTAATTTTCTGTAAAGGAAAAAAAAATTTCTGCGAAATAGATAGATAAATAAATTATGCCATTAATGTTTTAGTATTCTATTTCATCCAAATTACGCTGTTAATATTATTTTATGCTTATTCTTATTAACACCACAAGAAATAAAATTGTTAGACAACTTTTCTTTATATGTTCATATTGGCTTTTTATCTTTTATTTAATAGGACTTTTATTATGATTGAATCTACACAACTAAATACGAGTAATTATATGTGATATCATACAAATTTTTATCTTATTTAAAAATCATTAAATTTTCCTAAGTAATTTGACATTAAATAACATAAATTCTTACCATAATTCCTCTGCTAACCTAACACTAATGCCAGGAAAATTTCAGAAAAATACCATCACATTAATCCTTAATTAAGTATCTTTAAACATTTAATTTCTAATTAATTCCAAATATTCTAATAAAGAGGGTACAGACAGAATAAAGACGTCTGGAAACGAAGGAATAATTCCTCAAAGAATATTAAATAATTAGCAAGCAATCTCACGCATGGGACTTTTCTGTTTTCTGCAGAAATATCAGCATTCTTAGTGATAGGCTGGTCATATACTGATATTTTCTTTTAGTGAAGTACGGTGCTGATATCTCTGGTTTTGCCGATATGCCCCGGCATAAACCCATCTCGCCCTTCACCCTTTTTTCCTCTTTTTTTTTTTTTCTCGTACTTCTGCAGATGAGAAGCCATTTCAATGCTGAAATCTTCTCCTGGACGTAATCTGTGCAACTCAAAGCATTACTTGACTTTGTTTTTATCCTCGCCGGTTCCTCCAATGTAGTGTCATGTCAACAGCATGGCTTCTTTCTGTTGGAGGGGTTTGGGGAAAAGTTATTATCTCTGTTAAGTACGTTGTTACTCGTTTCGTTGGCGTCCTTTTGATGTCAGCCTTATAAGATGAATCGAATCAGATTAGGGGCAAGGGAGGATGAAGGTTTAGTAGGCAAACTGTTAGCATTAGGCCCGCTAATGGATGGATACGAAACAATGTCTGCTGACGTCAGCGTAAAGAGTCCTTCATCTGAAAATGATGGATCAGTCTTCTAAGCAAAATACATTTTTTTTTTCTTTATCCACAAAGCATTTATGGTTAGACTAAGTAGGAGAAAGTAAATGAATGCAGTCGTAGAACAAATAGAAGATAATATGGATTTGAATGAAATATTATATTTCATTTCTAGGTGCAATTCTTCTAATATCAAATCATTATCAATATTTTGCATTATAAGAATTTTTTATTGTTCAGTACCTTTAATATTTTTTTTTCTTATATAATAATTTCAGTGTGAACTTTTTGTTAGAAAATGAGAACTCATTTTGAGAAACGTTTATACTGAAATTTAACAAGTATAGCTTATCGTAATGAGCTACCCTTGAAGATCAAAGAAAATATTAGTTAAAAGATCTTAACTTTTCAATTATGAAAGATATATAAAATTATCATTTAAATATATTTAAGAATTATTTATTTAAATATTCCACTATATTTGAAACAGTTTAATGGTTTAGTATCTCAGTTAAATTTAAAATGCCTAATTTTGTTTCTATTGAAAAGTATAAATCATGTAGTACATTTTCCAAGGGTAGGCAAATTCATAAGCAATTATCCTTTTATAGCTTTTGTAGAGTATGTGAATTTTTGTCACATTATATAGCTCCAAACATTATTTATGCATTGTAACATATTATATACACATATATGGCAAGCTTAGTATATAACAAAATATATACTTATTTTTCATTAGCTCTATATGTTTTTTCTTTAAAATTTAACATTAATTAAAATTAAAAACATCTCACAGTAGTAATTTTGTTAGGTTTATATATTACTTATTTATGTGTCTACTTTTCTGTTCTTTTTCTAAATTTAATTTTTTAGTTACTATTTTTTATCATTTTTTTTACTCAGTATGTCAATTTTTCTTCTATTTATTATATGCAGTATGTCTAATAATTTAGTATATATTCGGTAATTTAGTTAGAATATATTAATACATTTACAACTTTCGTGTTATACTTGTTGGATACAGATGAAATTTCTGTAGTTAAATTAAGATATAGTTCATTATTGTCAACCCATTGAGTGAAAAATATACACAAATACACATACACATACGTCCTTTACAGAGCAATCGCATAAAATCATACAGACGTAACAGCGCAATGAAACATACAATGGGATACTTCAGAACTTTAGAAATTTAATGGGAAATAATCTAAGCTTCAATTTAAAAAATGAATTATGTTGACGTAATTTTTTATTTTATGCCACATAACATACTTTAAACACAACACATAGTATAGCATAATATAGATATAAACCTGTTGCTACCAATAAAAAAAATAAACTAATTTAGTAATGCAATTGTGGAATTATTATATTCAGCCATTCTCATGAGCTGAATTACTCATAACAATTGTTAGCAAAATGCAACAATGTTATTATTCCGACTTCATAAAAGTTGACCCCTATTGCCTACCGAGAGCGCTACAAGCAAATTTATAAAACTTCGGTAATTAAAGTACTACAGCAGAGGTGAGTGCAATGTTCTGAAATATTTTCCCGACCGAAAGTCGTTACATTTAAAGTTCTTGCAAAACAACACCTTGCAAAGGCTTGCTCATCAAGATCTTAAGTATCCCGGAGTCAACGACTATTCTCCTGATTACGTCAACAACATTCCGGCAATTATTAATGGTCGCATTATGAAGTCGTAAGCAGGAATGTAAGCAGCACTCGGAAATTAATAATGTGCACCCTGCCGCAGCACGTTTAACGATGCTCGTGAAATCTGAGTCGGTTTTAACCTTGTTTCATCATAACTGTTTATCTTCACAGAAGGGGCGTTACTTTCTCGATGCTGAGTCCTCCACTCCATGTTAGGTGGCCTAATCTATGAAAAGTGCTGAAGAAATGGCCGTAAGAAATTGCATAATAAGAGAGACTAAATTGTCATTTCTAAATATGGGTTGCAAACAGGACATTGATTTTTATATTGTTTTAATATCTTAATTAAATATGTATTGTTCTTTATTATTTCTAGATGGACATATCGGTGAAACAGGAATGACTGGATAACATTATGGAAGATTATGGATAATTGTTGTTCAAATTTGTGTATTAAAAATTTTAATGTTATTCATATATTGATTTCTTTATTCAAATTCTCTAGCAAAATGACATTTATTTAATACGTAATATTAAAAGTTTAATGTATACATTAAAAAGTTTGATTTCTGAGTGTATTTAACTTGTTATTTTCCACTAGAATGTAAGAAATTTCACAGATTAAAAGTTATTCATGTAGCACCACGTTTGAATAGATCGCACTCATCCATACTGTGTTCACTAATTTGATAAGTAAATATCTGAAACATTCCTAATTCTCATTCAAAATCTGTGAAGGGAAATTATGTCATACTTCTAATCTTAAAAAAATTTATTATTATAGAACTTTCGAAAAAATATGTTCTCAAAAGGGCTTATAATAAAAATCCAGAAATTTTAGTATTTCGAGCAATAATTCGCAGATTATTACAATTAGTTTTCGAGCAATAAATCGCAGATTATAGACATTGAATTATGGTATTTAAGTGCTGAAAGTTTCATTTATAATTATATTGGATTTAAAAAAGTGATGGCGTGGAACTCCTTTTAAGATGGTAATCTCAAATTTCTTTTATGTAATCATTTTTGTGGATATGCAAGACAATTTTGAGATAAATTGAACTAGGTAGGCCATCTCAAATATACAACTATCCGTCTTTTGAATAGTATTGTATAAGAGAGTTATTAGAATGGATCTTATTCAAATATTCAATCTATAATAATTCTGAAATATAATTAAATCAATACTTCTATAAAAACGACCGTTTTGTAAGGAAAATTAAACAGTTTTGTGATGGCGTAATTGCACATATCAACTTTCAAATATCTGATTTACAATTAATTTTAAAAGAAATAAAAAACGTTTAAGTAAAGTAGAAAGAAAAAATTTAAATAGAAACTTATAAGTGACTGGGCAATTATATATGTTACTTAGAAAATTTATAATTTATTGTCAGAGCAAAAATGCATAATATCAACCTTAAAAAAAACTGTAGAAACCCCAATGATTTTTTTTTCTTGAAAAATATCATTAAAGCTTTGAAATAAAATTGTGTTTGCTTTCATCAGACAATATTTAGTAATTTTATTTTTTTTAATTATTTAAGTATATGAGGATTAGCTCATGAAAGAACAGAAAATAAATAATATATATAAAAAATTAATGAAAAAATTGACAAAAAAAGTTGTGAACAATATCATTAAGGAAACTTAAAAAAAATAACAAACTTCATAAATTAAGATATTAAAATATTTTAAACACCAATGTCCTGTTCGGCAAAATAGCATTTAGTCTCACTTTATTCTGGAAATTTTACAATATTATTTCTTTGATATCGTCCACATAATAATAGGCACCTTGAACAAGGAGAGACAGAATTTTCAAAAATTAATTTATTAATTAAGATATCAAAATAAAATAAAAAATATCAGGCCTTATACATAATCTTCATACCCTTATTCAGTCATTCCTATTTCATCCAGGAATGTTCCATTCCATGTTCCTCTAGTAATTCTAAAGAACAGTACTTCATTAATTTGAATATTAAAACAATATATAAATCAATGTCCTGTTTGCTATCCATATTTAACAAAAGAACATTTAGTGTCTCTTTATTATGCAATTTCTGATGGTCATTTCTTCAGCAATTTTCATAGATTAGGCCACCAATCATGGAATGGAGGATTTAGCGTCGAGAGAGAAACGCCCCTTCTGTGAAGATAAACAGTTATGATGAAACACAGTTAAAAGCGACTCGGATTTCACAAACATCGTTAAACGTGCTGCGGCAGGGTGCACACTATTAATTTTGGAGTGCAAAATTCCTGCTTACGACTTCATAATGCGACCATTAATAATCGCCGGATTGTTGTTGACGTAATCAGGAGAATAGTCGTTGACTCCGGGATACTTAAGATCTTGATGGGCACGCCTTTGCAAGGTGTTGTTTTGCAAGAACTTTAAATGTAACGACTTTGAGCCGGCAAATACTTTAGAATATTGTACTCTCCTCTGCTCTAGTACTTTAATTACGGACGTTTAATAACTTTGCTTGCAGCCTCCCGGTAGGCAGTGGAGGTCAACTTGTTACGAAGTTGGACTAATAACATCGTTACATTTTGCTAACAAATGTTATGAGAAATTCAACTCATGAGAATGGTTGAATATAATTACATTTACATTATTAAATTAGTTTAATTTTTTAATCATAATAACTGTCCTTATTAATATTAAAAAAACAAAAAAAACTTTAAGACAATTTACTTTTTCAACCGAAACTTAGATTTTTCCCTTATAGTTAAATTTTTAAAGTTGTTGAAATATCCCGCAAGTTCTTTCATTGCAAATTTTATGTTGTTAAAACTTTATACGATTCTTTTGTAAAGGTCACTGTATATGTAACGTATGTGTGTGTATCTTTTTTAACTCATTATGTTGACAATAAAGTACTATTTTTTATTTAACCATAGGAATCTAGGAACTCTAAAGAGCAGTACGTCATTAACTAAGAGATAAAAAAAAATAAGAATATAAGACCTTATTCATACACCTTCATTCTTTCTATTCATGATAAAAGGATATTAAATATCATTTTTTATGCAGTCTTTTAAGTATATTTATTGATACGTCTTTCACCGATATGTCCATCTAGGAATTCTAAAGAACAATACTTCATTAATTAAGATATTAAAATAATATAAAAATCTATGTCTTGTTTTTAAACCATATTTAACAAAATACTATTTAGTATCATTTTATTGTGCAATTTCTCACATTTCTTCGTCACCTTGTATAGATTATGCCAAATTAAGGCAGGTAATTATTCAATAAGTACTTCATTAATTAAGATATCTAAATAAAATTACAATATAAAGTTTATTTATAATCTTCATAAACCTTCAATTATATTATTCATTAAAAAAAGGATAATAAATATATTTTTTTTCACTTTTTAAAGAACTTTTTTAATTCATTTTCACCGACATTCTAAAGAATTGTCTATTTAATAATTCTAAAGAACAGTACTTTAACAATTATGGTTACAATAATATAAAAATCAATGTCTTGTTTGTAACCCATATTTAACAAAAGATCATTTAGTGTCCCTTTATTATGCACAGCCATTTCTTCGACACTTTTCATAGATTAAGCCACCTGTCATGGAGTGGAGGACTCAGCGTCGAGAGAGTAACGCCCTTTCTGTGAAGATGAACAGTTATGATGAAACAAGGTTAAAAGCGACTCGGATTTCACGAACATCGTTAAACGTGCTGCGGCAGGGTGCACACTATTAATTTCGGAGTGCTGCTTACATTCCTGCTTACGACTTCATAATGCGACCATTAGTAATTGCCGGAATGTTGTTGACGTAATCAGGAGAATAGTCGTTGACTCCGGGATACTTAAGATCTTGATGAGGACGCATTTGCAAGGTGTTGTTTTGCAAGAACTTTAAATGTAACGACTTTCGGTCGGGAAAATATTTCAGAACATTGTACTCACCTCTGCTGTAGTGCTTTAATTACCGAATTTTAATAATTTTGTTTGTAGCCTCCCGGTAGGCAGTGGAAGTTCAACTTGTTACGAAATTGGAATAATAACATTGTTACATTTTGCTAACAATTGTTGTGAGTAATTCAGCTCGTGAGAATGGTTGAATATAATAATTCCTCACTTACACTACTAAATTAGTTTTAATATTTTTTACTGATAACAACAGTTTATATTTTTGTTTTAAAGTATGCTATGTGACAATAGAAAAAATAGTTTAACACAATTAATTTTTATTTGAAGATCGTATTCTTTCCCTTTGAATTCCCTTATTTTTTGAAGCTGCTGAAAAATTACGCATCATATTTTATTTCAACATTATGCTTTGAACACTGTATACGTTTCTTTTGTAAAGGACACTATATAAGTTTTATATATAGTGTGTATGTATATGTTTTATATGTAATGTGTTTATGTGTGTGTATCTTTTGTTTACACGATGAAACTTTTTTTTAACCACATAAATTTCACCTGCATCCTATAAGTATAACACGAAGGTTGTAAAAATAAGTAATGTATACTAAATTAATAGACAGATTACAGATAATACAATGAACAAAAATTGATATACTGAGTAAAAATTAATAAAAATAAAAATTTAGAAAAATAACAGAAAAGTAGAAACATAAAAGAAGTATTATATAAAGCTAACAAAATTACACACTAGACTACAGATAATACATGGAGCAAAACGTGGTATACTGAGTAAAGAACAATAATTAAATATAAAAGTTTGGAAAAATAACAAAGTAGAAACATAAAAAAGTAATATATAAAGCTAACAAAATTATTATTATGAGCTGTTTTTAAGTTTAATTATTATTATGAGCTATGTTTGTCATATATACTATATTACAATACATAAATAATGTATGGAGCTATATATTGTGACAAAAATTTACATATTCCACAAAAGCTAAAAAAGTATATTTCTCCATGAATCTTTTTTCCGTATTAAAAATTTACTATATGATTTATAATTTTCAATACAAATAAAATTAATCATTTTAAATTTAAATGAGATAGTAAATCATTAAATAGTTTTAAATAAAATAATATTTCAATAATGATTCTTAAATATATTTAAATGATTATTTAAAATATCTTTCATAATTGCATTTTTATGATTATTTTCAATCTTTTCTTTGATCTTCAAAGGTAACTAGTTCATGATGAATTAATGTATATGTTAAATTTCAGCATACGTTTTTCATAACAAAAAAAAAATTAAAAATAAGGAAAAACCTCTTTTGAACTGAAGTTTAATTTTCTAAAAAAATTTTGTATTTAAATGATTATAATTGTGAAACTGTAAAAAATTGTTATAATGCAAAATATGATTTGATATTAGAAGAATTACACCTAGAAGTGAAATATAGTATTTCAATCAAATCCAGATTATCTTCTATTTGTTCTACGACTGTATTCATTTACTTTGTCCTACTAAGTCTAACCATAAATGCTTTGTGGATAAAGGAAAAAAAATAAGGTATTTTGCTTAGAAGACTGATCCATCATTTTCAGATGAAGGACTCTTTACGCTGACGTCAGCAGACATTGTTTTGTATCCATCCATTAGCGGACCTAATGCTAACAGTTTGGATACTAAACCTTCATCCTTCCTTGCCCCTAATCTGATTCGATTCATCTTATAAGGGTGACATCAAAAGGACGCCAACGAAACGAGTAACAACGTACTTAACAGAGATAATAACTTTTCCCCAAACCCCTCCAACAGAAAGAAGCCATGCTGTTGACATGACACTACATTGGAGGAACCGGCGAGGATAAAAACAAAGTCAAGTAATGCTTTGAGTTGCACAGATTACGTCCAGGATGAGATTTCAGCAGGGAAATGGCTTCTCATCTGCAGAAGAAGTAAAAAAAAAAAAAAAAAGATAAAAAAAACTGTGAAGGGCGAGATGGGTTTATGCCGGGGCATATCGGCAAAACCAGAGATATCCACACCGTACTTCACTAAAAGAAAATATCAGTATATGACAGCCTATCATCAAGGAATGCTGATATTTCTGCAGAAAACACAAAAGTCCCATGCGTGAGATTCTTCGCTAATGATTTAATATTCGTTGAGGAATTATTCGTTTGTTTCCAGACGTCTTGATTCTGTTTGTGAGCTCGTTATCGGAATTTTTGGAATTGATTAGAAATTAAATGTTTAAAGATACTTACTTAAGGATTAATGTGATGGTATTTTTCTGCAATTTTCTGGTATTAGCGTTAGATTAGCAAATACATTATGATAAGAATTTATGACATTTATTGTCAAATATACTTAGCAAAAGTTAGTGATTTTTAAATAAAATAAAATCGTATGTTATCGAATATAATTACTAGTAATTAGTTGTGTAGATTCAATCTTAATAAAAGTCTTGTTAAATAACTTTTCTATTTTGCTTATGTTGTGTTGTAAAATAAACATAAATGTGTTAACATAACAGTGTTGTGTGTTTGGGAATATTGAACATTGTTGTTGTTTTTATTGTGTTAATAAACATAGATTTGTTGTGTTACTAAACATAGAATATATTAACAGTGTAATTTTGATGAAATCGAAATAAAAATCTTTTTAAATAAAAGATTAACAAAAGTCTAAAAAATATAATAAAAGTCTTATTAAATAAAAGATAAAAAGTCTATATGAACGTTTGTAGAAAATGTGACCAACTTTTCTTACTTGTTGGGTTAATAAGCATAAAAAAATAGTATGAGAGTAATTTTGAAGAAAAAGAATGTTAAAAAATTATGTCATTATTTAATTTTTTTTTAAAATTATTTATTTATTATTATTATTTTTCGTAGATTTTTTTTTAAAATTGATTGTTAAACAAAATAACAGTAGGATATATAAAAATGAATTATTAATATTAGAATAATATTTATTATTATTGTTATTAATGTATATAATTTGTCGATTCATATTAAATCGTACTTAATTTTTAATTTGTAGGACATAAAATATTATTATAAGTAATTAAAATCATATATACATAGCAAATTAAATTTTTTGTCAATAAAGTCATCCATATAATTTAAAGAGGCATCTAAAATATATATTTTTCCAGTTTTCTTTGTGCCAATAATACTTAAGAATGTTGGTTTTCTGTTATTACTATTTAAAAACATACATTGTAACAAATGTTGGAAATTTACCCACATGATTTAATAATGCTTGATTATTAATTTAAGCAATTATTTGTTTCAAAAATACTTACAACCTAATAAAAAATAATTACAACAAACTTGCAGAAAAAATTATAAATAAAAGCTTTTACAATAAAAGAAAGTACCTCAAATCACGTTATATATAAAAGAAAAAAACGATTCAAGTTCGTGTATTATATGAAAGAAAAGAAAGCGCTCGATTATGTGATTGAATAAAGAGTGTGTTAAGGAAAGAGTTGAAGCGAGTGCATAAATTTAACTACAGAATAATGCAGTTGATCGATGGGTAGCCTATCTATTTTTTTCCAAGTTTTGTATTTTGAATGGGTTTTTTTATAGCTTATAGAAAACTGAAACTGCTTAAAATGAACAGATGATTGATTATTTAAAGAAGCTTTGTTATGTGCGTTTTTAATGCAGCATTTCAGGGCTATTTAGTGATTTCAGTTATTCTTTAAGCAAATGAATAATGCTTTTAAGCATATAGGTAATAATGCAATTTTCTTTTTCCAAAAAATGTAATCGAAGAAAATATTTTAGAAACACAAAACTAATTAAAACAATAAAACGCATAAACGTTTTAATAATTTAAAAACTAATTAATGTATTTTGTCTAGAAATCTCTTAAAATCTTGGAATCTCTTGAATCTGTCAAAATATCTTTTTAAAATGCAGAAATTGTCAAAAACATATTTTTTGGAATATCATTTTATATTTGTTCGTTCGATTTTTTCTTATTTTTATTTTTTAGGAATTTTAATATAATATTAAGCAATTAAAAATATTAGCAAAATATTAGGTTATATGAAATAATTTACTTTTATAAATAATGTAGGATCAAAAATCATAAATAATTAAAATTAAGTTACAGAAAGATGACAAAACTATGCTGTTTGAATAAATAAACACGATATTTTTATTACAAGTTTTATTCACATATTTAGATTTATCTGGCTTTCAACAACATTTTCTTAACAACCATAAGATTAGTCATAGTTAATAAACACGATATTTTTATTACAAGTTTTATTCACATATTAAATTTATCTGGATTTCAACAACATTTTCTTAACAACCATAAGATTAGTCATAGTTAATAAACACGATATTTTTATTACATGTTTTATTCACATATTTAGATTTATCTGGCTTTCAACAACATTTTCTTAAAAATTATAAGATTAGTTATTGATATATTATTTTTATATTAAATAAAGGAATAAAAAATAAGAAATCTTTTGTTACAAATGTCTCGAAAGAATTTTTTGTTTTAACCTCAATGAACTGTCGTTTGGAAGAAGAAAACAATATCATCAAAAATGATTTTTAGTGTTCTACTCTTATTATTATTAAACATTAGAAATGATTTCCTATATTATTTTTTGTTATATTACAACCATAAATCATACAAATTCTTACAGAGCACTTAATTTTTAAAAATTTCATATATATATATGAATATGAATATGAATAGTAGATATATTTAAATTTATGATTAACAATTCATACTGTTTTCCAAATTTAAGTAAAGTATGAGAATTTCAATTAAATCGAAATAATTAATATATTTTAATTAAACTGATGATATAAGTTGATATAGTAGCACTAAATAACAGTGACGGTTCACTCTCCTGATCATGACTCAGTTTGATGAGCAGCAGTTTAAAAATAAATAACAATGAACAAAAAATATATTAAAAAAGGGTATGGTCTCCACTGGCAATTATACAGCCTTCAAAACGCTAATTCAAGTTGAAATTCAAACAGTTTATGAATCCCTAGGGGGAGTTCGTGCAATTTTTCCAACAACTCTGTTTCCTGCTCCTGGACAGTAATTGGAGGTAGGACTATAAATGCCCTCCTAAGAGTATCGTTGATATGCTAAATAGTCCATAGGTATGAATATACAACATGTCCAAAATTATCTTTACACACATAAATTCACGGATTTCTTAGAAACAGAACTATAATTTTATAATTTGTCTAGAATTATGCATAACTTTATAACACATAAATTCAAAGGAAAAAAATTAAGAACCCTGCATACGAAACTTAATTGTAGCATGAAACAATAAAAATAAAAATGGTATTAAATGTGATAGGGTATGTAAAAAAAAATAACTCAGAAAAAAATGAAGCCATACGAATTTAATACGGAAAGTGATCTCCCCTGACTTGTACATACTTATTATAACGTGTTTTCATGCTGCCAATAACGTTGTTAACAACAGTTTGGGGAATTTAGTTCTATTATTCCAGCAGCACCTTCTTCAGAACATTTACATCTCTAGGAAGAGGATGTCTACTTGCAATTGCTTTGCCAAGGTAGTCCCATAATATCTCTATCGGGTTGAGATCAGGAGACTTTCCTGACCACTGTATTCGCTGAATGCCTTCACATTCAAGGAATTCGTCAACGAGGTTTGTTCGATGTGAACGAGTATTGTCATCCATAAATAAACAGTCAGATCCATATGCAAATCTGAAAAAGTTTTATATAAAGCTCTAAATCCTCTTTCCGATATATATGGGCGGTCACAGATAAACCTTTGAAAACACATAGATGCATCTGACCACGAAACATTATTCCTCCCTGTACCACTAAACCTCTACTACCGAAATGGTCTCTTTCCGGATCGTTCAAAGGCCTTCACTGCCTTCTCATTGCCTTCTCAATACAGTTTGCAGTGATATAGCTTTTCCATTAACTGTTGAAAGCTCTGAACTTAACTGGCGAACGGTAGACTTGTTACGACGGACAGTTATTGCCAGGTATGTTCTAAAGTTATCTTGCCGGATTTCCTGCAGAAAAAAATTCACTTGAAAATCAATTTGTTATTCATAAGGCAATACGTGGTTCTGATAATATGATAATATGTTGCAATATTTATTTTCATAAGTTTTAAAACAAAATTTAATTAGTGAAAAGGAATAAATGTTTGTTTGACATATAAATATTTTACATTGTGTAATTTTGTTTTGCATATGAGAGAAAAAAAATACGTTATTTATAATTCGTATGGCGAGTTACGTTACGGGGTAAGTTGTTTTAGATTTTTTCCCCTGTTTCCAGCCTCTCTACAAATAAAACAACTTATAAATAACAGCCTTTCCACAAAAAAAACCATAAATTCATAGTTCTCTAAATTCTACTTCTTACAAACCGAAAGTGACTATAAAAACTCGCACAGGGCGCATGGCGCTTGCCAAAATTAATATCGGTCATCCATCCAGCAAAGATAACCAGTGCCCTGAGGGAGAAAAGGTGATCCTATGATGAATTATTATCGGTGCAATGGCTGAGAAATAATAAATTTGGAGAAAACAGACAGAAGCAGAACCCAAAGTCGATTTCTATCCTCCGTTCTCTTCACTCTCTCTTCAGAATTCCCAGCGATACTTCATCCATGACAAAGCTACACAACAACCACCTCTTCTTACCACCCCGCGTGATAAATTGTTTGGACACGGCGTAACTTAACTTCCATTCCCCCTCCATGTCTGCACCCTCCTGGGCCGCGGAAAACTTCTGTACTCAATTTTATAAACCTCTGTAATGGTTTCCTGAGTATTTCGCAAACTCATTCTTGTATTTATGACCTTACCTTCATTTTTGCCGCATCCCTCCCCCTCCTTAAGAAGCATGGCACTTGCCTTTTTTGGACATTACGGGCGGGGTGCTCCCTTTTCATTGCCAAGATTAATATCGAAAACAGAAAGAAATACCTGACAGAAAAGTTTTGAGTTGAAAAATACTCAAAAAAATATATATATATATATATATATATATATATATATAAATAAGATAAAATAAATATGTGTTGGTGCTGCATCTAATATTACTTCTTGGTTTAACTTCGTATAATATGAGTCTGTTACTTTTTCAAACATTAACCCAGATGAAATGCATGCTATATATTAAGTTGAAATTGAATAACAAGATAAGATAGTAACATATTTAGAATATAAATATGGTTGTTTATTTTGTACATCCGTTGATTACCAATTGTTTTTCTAGTTCGTTAACATATTTTATTTAAGTACTTACGCCCCATTAATTGCTTCCAAAATAATTTTCAAGCTTATTTTGCTTAAACCCTTACACTTGTTTTAACCTAAAGAGTTATCACACTTACTGTGTTAAAAAAATAAGATATCTGAAAAAAAAATACATTGACAAGATTAATATGGTGTAGGAAATTCACAGCAGAAATGCTGTTGTTGTTACTTATAGTTTTTTCTTATCTGTTTCTTGTTCGAGAGCAACGTCTAGAACAAACCCACGAATCAATGTGGTCTCATGGTTGAAGGGAAAGAGAGCAGCTTCTATTGTGATGGAGCATATGTGGAAAGCTACATACCAGATAGACTGTTACACTTCGCTTGATCTGAACTTTCATCCAAATTTTGCTTATCGTGTATCATGCAAAATAATTCCTCTGAAAAATAATGTGTTATCCATTAGGCAATACGTAATCCTGCTAATAGGACAATATTATTCAATATTTATTTTCATAAATTTTTACATTATAGCAAATTAATTATTGATAAGAAATAAAAAGTTTGTTTTCCCATATAAAAAATTTTACATCAATTGACCCATTTACAGCTTCATTTATTGTGTAATTTTCTTTTACATGTGAAAGAAAAATCATGCTGTTTGAATATTATAATATTTAATAATGTTATATATATTTAATAATGTTAAATTATAATAGTTATAATTCCTATGAAGAGTTACATTACGGGATAAAATGTTTTAGATTTTTTTCCTGTTTCCAGTAGAGCTTTATAAATAAAAAACCTTATAAATAAGAGCATTTCTACAAAAAAAGCCATAAATTAAGTTTCACTAGCATAATTCTCTAAATTCTGTTTCTTACAAACCGAAAGTGACTCTAAAATCTCGCACATGGCGCATGTCGCTGGCCAAAATTAATATCGGCCATCCATCCAGCAAAGATAACCCGTGCCCTGAGGGAGAAAAGGTGAACATATGATGAATTATTTTCGACGCAATCTCTGTGAAATAATAAATTTGGAGAACACAGACAGACGCAAAACCGAAAGTCGATTTCTATCCTCCGTTCTCTTCACTCTCTCTCTTCAGAATTCTCACCGATACTTCATCTATAACAAAGCTACACAGCAAGCACCCCTTCTTACCACCCTCCGTGATAAATTGTTTGGACACGGCGTAATTTAACTTCTAGTCCTCCCCCCCCCTCCAAGTCTGCACCCTACTGGGCCGCAGAAAACTTCTGTACTCAATTTTATAAACCTCTGTAATGGTTTCCTGAGTATTTCTCAAACTCATTCTTTTATTTATGTCCTTACCTTCTTTTTTTGACCCCCACCCCTTCTTCCTTAAGAAGCATGGCACTTGGAGTTTCTGGACATTACGGGTGGGATGCTCCCTGTGTTGACAAGATTAATATCGAAAACAGAAAGAAATACCTGGCAGAAAAGTTTTGAGTTGAAAAATACTCTAAAAAAAAATACGATGTAAAATAAATATGTGTTGTTGCTGCATCTAATATTACTTCTTGGTTTTACTTCGTATAATATGAGTCGGTTACTTTTTTAAAACCTTAACCCAGATGAAATACATGCTATATATTAAGTTAAAATTGGATACCTAGATATTATTATTATGTTATCTAGGTATGCAATAAACATATGGTTATCAGTATAAATATGGTTGACTATTTTGTATATATTTTGATTACCAATTGTTTTTTAGACTGTTAACACATTTTATATAAATACTTAAGTCCCTTTAATTGCTTCCAGATAATTCTCAAGCTTATTTTGTGTAAGCCATTACCTTTGTTATACCTAAAGAGTTATTACACGTAGAAAAGATGTCCAAAATATTAGCAAGATTTATATGGCATATGAAATTCACAGCATAAATATTGTTTTTGATTCTTATCGTTTATTTCTTATTGTTCTGTTACTTCGTAGACAGCAACATCTAGACCAGAAGGCAATACGTGAATCTGACTATGATAATAATGTGTAATATTTATTTTTAAGGGTTTCTGTAACATAGTATAATTATAATAAAGTTTATTTAAAGGTTTTCGAAACAAAGTATAATCATAGCATAATTATTGATGAAGAATAAAAGGCTTTTTTTCACATATAAATATTAACATTAATTAACACATTTGCAGGTGCATTTATAGTGCAATTTTTCTTTTACATGTGAAAGAAAAAAAAGTGATATTATTTATAATTGGGAAGGAGAGTTACATTACGGGATAAGTGATTTCAGATTTTTTTTTTTTTTTCCTACAAATAATATAAACCATTATTTTTTAAAATTCCATGAAATGGATCTTATAATCATTATTCGTCTATAATCTTTTTTCGTCAAAAAAATAAAATTTCTCATTTTGATTATAAGTCATTTTTGAACATATTTTTTTTTGAAAGTTTTATAATAATATGTTTTCTTTAAGACTGAAGGTAGATAGGTATGATCTTCCATAGATTTTGAAGGAGAAGTAGGAGTATTTCAGATGAATCCTTTCAAAATTAGTAAATACAATATGGATACGTGTTGTTACATAAATAAATTTAAATCTGTCAAATTTCTTCCATTCCAGTGGCAATAAGCAAAGTAAATACGCTCAGCATCTAAATTTTTGTTGTAATTGTGGTTAAAATTTTCATATTAAAAAAACGCCATTTTGCGAGACAATATCAAAAAAAAAATGAAAATAGAAATAGCTTTAAATTTTTAATATGAAACTTTAAACTACAATTACGTTCTTATTTAAATTATCAATAAAATTATATTATAAGTCCTTAATTTTAATACTTCTGTAACATTAACTTAAAATTTCACAAGAACATGTCGTCAGCACTTTTCATAGATTAAGCCACTTAGTAAGAGGAAAGAACTTAACTTCAACAATTTCTTCACTAATTAAGACATGGAAATAAAATAAAATGCATGGCCTTGTTCTTTACCTTTCTGAAACATAAAAGCGTTTAGTCTTACTTTATTGTGCAATTTCTCACTTTTCTTTGTCAACTGCAATGGATTAAGCCACCTATTTTAAGAAGGAAATTACTTTGACAATTACTTCATTAATTACGTAGTTACAAAAACATAAAAAATCATTATTATTAATTTTATTTTATTTAAGTACATTAACTCTCACTTTATTGTGCAAATTTTGGAAGGGAATTTTTTTTTATATCTTCCACACAATAAAAACGGCTACCTAAAACAAGGAGACGTAATGTTTTCAAGAATTAATTCATTAATTAGGATATCAAAATAAAATACAAATACAAAGCCTTATTCATGATTTTCATAAACCATCATTCACTTTATTCATAGTAAAAATGTTTTAAAATATCACTTTTTTATGCGGTTTTTTAAAAATGTTTTTCGTTCATTTTTCACCGATATGTCCATCTAGTAATTCTAATTAAAAGTACTTCATTTAATAAGATATAATATAAGACATTATTCATAATCTTTATAAACCTTCATTCACTTTATTCATAATAAAAGGATGATAAATATCAATTTTTTACAATTTTTCTAGAAGATTTTTTCATTCATCTTTCGCCGATATGTCCGTTTAAATATTCTAAAGAGCAGTACTTCCTTAATTAAGACATTAAAATAACATAAAAATCAATGTCTTATTTGTGACCATTAGGAGAGAGAGACCATTTGGTCTCCTTTATTATGCAATTTCTTACGGCCTTTTCTCCAACACATTTCATAGAATAGGCCACCTTTGGAAAGTCGGAAATTACTTCAACAATTACTTCATTAATTAAGATATCAAAATAACATAGAAAGCATTATTTTTAAATACTATTTTACTAAAGTACATTACCTCTAACTTTATTAAGCAATTTTACAATGTCATTTCTTTGATGTCTTCCCCATAAGAACAGACACCTGTTAGTAACTAGTACTTCCTAGTAAAAGAAGGAAAATAAAAAAAATTCAGGAATTAACAAATTTTATAAAGATATGAAAATTAAATATAAGGGTTTATACACAATATTTATAAATCTTTAACTTTATTCACGATAAAATGATATTTAATATCACTTTTTCATGCTGTTACAATATTTTTTCATTCAATTTATACCAACATGTCCATCTAGGAATTCTACAGAACAGTATCAGATTTAGTCTCTCTTAATTATGCATTTTCTTACGACCATTTCTTCAGCACTTTTCATAGATTAGGCCACCTACCATGGAGTGGAGGACTTAGCGTCGAGTAAGACTAACACCCTTTCTGCGAAGATCTTCATAAACCTTTATTCACTTTATTCATAGCAAAATGATATATAATACCACTTTTTGTACAGTCTTTCAAGCATATTTATTGGTACATCTTTCACTGACATGTCCCTTTAGAAATTCTAAATAACAGAACTTCATTAATTAAGATATTAAAACAATATAAAAATCAATGTCCTGTTTGTAACCCATATTTGACAAAAGACCATTTAGTCTCTCTTTATTATGTTATTTCTTACGGCCATTTCTTGAACACTTTTCATAAATTAGGAGACCCATCAGGGAATGGAGGACTCAGTGTCGGAAGAATAACGCCCCTTCTGTGAAGATAAACAGTTATGATGAAACAAGGTTAAAGGCGACTCGGATTTCACGAACATCGTTAAACGTGCTGCGGCAGGGTGCACACTATTAATTTCGAAGTGTTGCTTGCATTCTGCTTACGACTTCATAATGCGACCATTAATAATTGCCGGAATGTTGTTGACGTAATCAGGAGAATAGTCGTTGACTCCGGGATACTTAAGATCTTGATGAGGACGCCCTTTGCAGGGTGTTATTTTGCAAGAACTTTAAATGTAACGACTTTCGGCCGGGAAATATTTCAGAATATTGCACTCACCTCTGCTGTAGTACTTTAATTACCGAAGTTTAATAACTTTGCTTGTAGTCTCCCAGTAGGCAGCGGAGGTCAACTTGTTACGAAGTTGGAATAATAACATTGTTACATTTGCTAACAATTGTTATGAGTAATTCAGCTCCTGTAAATGGTTGAATACAATAATTCCACACTTATGTTACTAAATTAGCTTAATATTTTTTTCATGACAACAAAATTTCCTTTTTATGTTTTAAAGTACGCCATGTGACAATAAATATAAAAAAAATAGTCGAATACAATGAATTTTTTAATAGAATCTTAGATTCGTTCCCTTTGTTTAAGTCTTTAAAATTTTCTGAAATATTATACAATATTTTTCATTACAAAGTATATATCTTTAAAACTTTATGCGTTTCTTTTGTAAAGGACAATATATATGTATATACCACAAAAATATCTTCCGCATCTCACAAGTATAACACAAAGGTTGTAAATTAGATATTAAATTATTAGATATACTGCAGATAATACACAGAAAAAAATTGATATACTATTAAGATATATTTTTAATTTTAATTAATGTACAAATTTAGAGAAAGACAAATAGAATTAATGAAAAAAAAATAGATATTACTATGTTACAGTCTGTAAATAATGCGGGGATATATACATTGTTATAAAAACTTACATATTTTACCCAAGCTAAGAAAAATGATTTTTGCATATGAAGTTCCCTCAAATGTTAAAAATTCAGTACATGATTTATAATTTTTAATACAAATTAAATTAGGAGTTTTAAATTTAACTGAAATAGTAAATCAATAAAAAGCTAGAACAATTATGAAATATTTTCAATACATGATTCCTAAACTTATTAAAAAGGTTATTTTATTTATCTTTCATAATTGAACTCTTTCATAATTCAATCTTTTCTTTTATATTCAAAAGTAGTTAATTCATTATGAATTGATGTACCTGTTAAATTTCAGTATAAATATTTCATTATAAAAAATTAATAGTAATGAAAACTTTTATTGAAAATAAGTACTTAATTCGTACTGAAACGATTATGATTGTGAATAATAACAAATTATTAAAATGCAAAATATGATTTGATATTAGGAGAATTGCACCTAGAAGTGAAATATAATATTTCATTCAAATCCATATTATCTACTATTTGTTTTACGACTGTATTCATTTACTTTGTCCTACTTAGTCTAACCATAAATGCTTTGTGGATAAAGGGAAAAAATCGTCTTTTGCTTAGAAGACTGATCCATCATTTTCAGATGAAGGACTCTTTGCGCTGACGTCAGCAGACATTGTTTCTTATCCATCCATTAGCGGGCCTAATGCTAACAGTTTGCCTACTAAACCTTCATCCTCCCTTGCCCCTAATCTGATTCGATTCATCTTATAAGGCTGACATCAAAAGGACGCCAACGAAACGAGTAACAACGTACTTAACAGAGATAATAACTTTTCCCCAAACCCCTCCAACAGAAAGAAGCCATGCTGTTGACATGACACTAGACTGGAGGAAGCGGCGGAGGATAAAAACAAAGTCAAGTAATGTTTTGAGTTGCACAGATTACGTCCAGGAGGAGATTTCAGCAGGGAAATGGCTTCTCATCTGCAGAAGAAGTACGAGAAAAAAAAGAAGAGGAAAAAGGGTGAAGAGCGAGATGCTTTTATGCCGGGGCATATCGGCAAAACCAGAGATATCCGCACCGTACTTCACTAAACGAAAATATTAGTATATGACAGCCTATCACCAAGGAATGCTGATATTTCTACAGGAAACACAAAAGTCCCATGCGTGAGATTCTTCGCTAATGATTTAGTATTCGTTGAGAAATTATTCGTTCGTTTCTTCATTCTGTCTGTACGCTCATTATCAGAATATTTGGAATTAATTAGAAATTAAATGTTTAAAGATACTTAATTAAGGATTATTGTGATGGTATTTTTCTGCAAATTTCTGGCATTAGTGTTAGATTAGCAAAGACATTATGATAAGAATTTATGTCATTTAATGTCAAATTACTTAGGAAAAATTATTGATTTTTAAATAAAATAAAAATCGTATGTTATCGAATATAATTACTCGTAATGATTTTTGTTGATTCAATCTTAATAAAAGTCTTGTTAAATAAAAGATAAAAAGCCAATATGTACATTCATATAAAAGTTGTCTAATTTTTCTTTCTTGTTATTTTAATAAGAAGAAGCATAAAATAATATTAACAGCGTAATTTTGATTAAATAGAATGATAAATCAATATGGCATAATTTATTTATTCATTTATCGATCTATTTTGTAGAAATTTTTTTCTTTTACAGAAATTAAAAAAAAAAAAATGATTATAAAAAAAATTAAAATCCTACATTATATAAAAAGGAATGATTAATATTTGTTTGTTTATATTAAATCGTACTTAGTTTTTAAATTATATAACATAAAATATAATTCCAAGTAATTAAACGTATGTATACAATAAATTAAATTATTTTGTCAACAAATTCATCCAAATTATATAAACAAACATAGAAAGTATATATATTTGTCTGTCAATTATATTTAAAAAGTTTGTTTCTTGCAATTCTTGCTCTATATATCATAGCAAATGCCAGAAACTTACAAACTTGATCTAATAATGCTTGATGATTAAATTTAAAAATATATATTGTATCAAAAATTATTACAGCCTAATATACACTCAGAAAATATACAAATAAAAGACTAGACAATAGAAGAAAGTATATCAAACCAGGTCATATATATATATATATATATATATATATATATAAGCAGATTTAGTGTATATTATGAAAGAAAAGAACGCGCTCGATTATGTGGTTGAGTCAAGAGTGTGTTAAGGAAAGAGTTGAAGCGAGTGGATAAATTTAACTACAGAATAATGCAGTTGACAATTATTTTTAAATAAGATAACAATTTGCATGATATCACATATAATTACTCGTAATTAGTTGTCTAGATTCAATCCTAAAAAAGTTTTATTAAATAAAAGATAAAAAGCCAATATGAACATTCATAGAAAATGTTGTCCAACTTTTATTTCTTATTGTGTTAATATTAACAGCGTAATATGGATGAAATAGAATACTAAAACATTATGACATATTTTATTTATTTATTTATGTATCTATTTTGCAGACATTTTTTTTTCCGTTGCAGAAAATTAAAAAAAAATGATTATAAAAAAATTAAATCCTATAAAAAAGGAAGGATTAATATTTGTTTGTTTATATTAAATCGTACTTAGTTTTTAAATTATATAACATAACATATAATTCCAAGTAATTAAATATATGTATACAATAAATTAAATTATTTGTGAACAAATTCATCCAAATTATATAAACAAGCCTAGAAGTATATATTTTTGTCCAAATATTTGTGTGTCAATAATATTTAAAAAGTTTGTTTCTTGTAACTCCTGCTCTCACCATTTTAAGATATAAATTATAACAAATGTTAAAAACTTACAAACATGATTTAATAATGCTTGATGATTAAATTTAAAAAAATATATATATATTGTATCAAAAATTATTACAGCCTAATAAACATGCATAAGAAATACAAATAAAAGTCTAGACAATAAAAGAATGTGCCTCAAATAGTGTCATATATAAAAGAAAAAAAAAAGGTTCCAGTTCATGTATTATATGAAATAAAAGAAAGCGCTCGATTATGTGATTGAATAAAGAGTGTGTTAAGGAAAGAGTTGAAGCGAGTGCATAAATTTAACTACAAAATAATGCAGTTGATCGATGGGAAGCCTATCTATTTTTTTCCAAGTTTTGTATTTTGAATGGGTTTTTTATAGCTTATAGAAAACTGAAGCTGCTTAAAATGAACTGTTGATTGATTATTTAAAGAAGCTTTGTTATGTACGTTTTTAATGCAGCATTTCATGGCTATTTAGTTTTTTTTAGTTATTCTTAAGCAAATGAATAATGCTTTTAAGCTTAATTGTAATAATAATTTTTTTTTTTTTATTTTACAAAAAATACAGTAATCGAGGAAAACATTTAGAAATAAAAATAACTTAAACAATAAAACTTTTAAACTTTTGGGTATTAATACAATTGTTTCTTTATTAAAAAAAAAAACAGTAGTCGAAGAAAACATTTCGAAACAAAAATAACAAAAACAATAAAATAGATAAACGTTTTAAAAATGAAAAAAAATTAAGAAGTATTTTTCTGTTAGAAATCTTATTTTTAAAGTGCAGAAAATGTTAAAATAATAGATATCATTTTTGAGGTATTTCTAAGATATCTATACGTTTAATATAACATGAAGCAATTAAAAAATATTAGCATAATATGGTGTTATATGAAATAATTTTTTTTTATAAATAATGTAAGTACAAAAATAACAATTAGTTAAAATTAAGTCATAATGAACAAGATGGCCAAATTATGTTAAGTTGGACTATATAAATATAGTATACTATATAAATATAGTATATAAATATTGGATACACTACGTTCTAGGATTCATGATAAAAAATTCATACAAATTTAAGTAAACTATGAGAAATTTGCTTAACTTGCAGTTATTAACATAGATTAATTAAATTAATTACGAATATAATTTGATATAGTAGAAATAAATAACAGTAACGGTTCACTCACAAGATCTTAAAATAGATTGCTAAGCACCAAAACTTGAAAAATGTAGAACATTGAACAAAAAATGTATTAATAAAGGTGTCTCCACTTACAATTATGTAGCTTTTAAAACGTTAATTCATGTTGGAATTCAAACAGTTTGTGAGTCCCTAGAGAAGTTGGCACAATTTTTCCAACAATGCTGCTTTGTGGTCCTGGACAGTAAATTGGTGGTGGAAGGACTGTAAAATGCATTCCTAAGAGTGTCGTAGATATGCTAAATAGTCCAGAAGTCTGAATATAGACTATGTCCAAAATTATCTTTACATGCGTAAATTCACGGATTTCTTAGAAACAGAACTATAATTTTAGGAATTTGTCTAGAGTTATACATAAATACAAAGGAAAAATTTAAGTGCATTTCATATGATATGTAATTGTAGCAGGAAACAATAAAAATGGTAATAAATGTTAGACAGAGAGTGCTGAAAAAAAAAAGAAATAACTCAGAAAAAAATGAAGCCATACAAATTTAAAACGGAGTGTGATCTCTCCTGACTTGTGCATACTTATCACAATGCGCTTTCGTGCTGTTAATAACGCTTTTAAACACAGTTTGAGAATTAAATTCCACTGTTCTAGCAATACCATTTACAGAACATTTACATCTATAGGAGGAGAAAGTTTACGTGTAATTGATCTTGCAAGGTAAACCCATAAGTTCTCTATCGGGTTGAGATCAGTACATTTTGCTGGCAACGGTATTCCCTGAATGTCTTCACTTTCAAGGAATTGTCAACAAGGTTTGCTTTATGTGGAAGAGCAGTGTCGTTCATAAATAAAAAGTCAGATGCATATGCAACTCTGAAAAGTCTTATGTATGGCTCTATGGCCTCATCACGATATCTCAGGGCGTCACAGATAAACTGCTTAAAACGTGTAAGTGCATCTTTCCATCAATCATTATTCTTCAATGTACCACTGCACATTTACTATCGAAACAGTCTCGTTCCGGAACGTTCAAGAAATAATTTAATTTGTGTCCCTCCAGAGGTAAACACGTTTAGAATCTCCTCGAAAACTAAAATTCGACTAATCAGCAAAGAGAACATGGAACCAACGGTGTTCACTCCAGTTCTGGTGTTCTTTTCGCCAGCAAAAGCGATTAATCTTTTGTTATGAAGACAGTGAAACACATAGCTTTGGCTTCCTGGCATATAGGCCTTTTTCATTCAGCCTTCTCTATTCAGTCTGCCATTATATACCTTTTATAGTAACTGTTACAAGTTCTGAACTTAACTGACGAGCAGTAGGTTACCTGTTATGGTGGACAGTTAATGACAGGTGTTCGCGCCAACGCGCAAGGATACCCCTAGCGGCGAAAAAAGTGTGTGTACGCATGCGCCTGCGAGCGCATAATTGTGAGTCTGATCAGTGTAACGCCAGAGTGGCAAGAGAGAACACCACGGCTGTGAGTGGCTGTGACTGTCATGTAAATAAATCGTTGTTAAGTTTTCATTGTGATTACTTATTGTGTGAGTGTGATACAGTCCGCTTGTGAAAGAGAACATGTGTGAGTGCTGTTAGTGCTATTATTGCTGTTATTGCGACAACAACAGGTATCGTCTAAATTTCCCTTGCCAGATTTTTCTGGAAAAAAAAATCATTTGAAAAACAATTTGTTATTCATAAGGCAATATGTGGTCCTGACAATATGACAATATTATGCAATTTTTATTCTCTTAAGTTTTTAATCTAGTAAATTAATTATTCATAAAAGTTTGTTTTCAAATACAAATATTTTACATCAATTGCCTCGTTTACAGCTATATTTATCGTGTAATTTTCTTCTACATGAGAAAGCAAAATTATTTTTTATAATTCATATGGCGAGTTACGTTACGGGATCAGTTGTTTAGAGTTTTTTCGCTGTTTTCAATTTGTCTACAAATAAAAAAGTTATAAATTACAGCCTTTCCACAAAAAAATCATAAATTACGTTTCGCTAAGATAGTTCTCTAAATTCCGTTTCTTACAAACCGAAAGTGACTCTAAAAACTGCTCATGGCGCAAGGCGCCAGCCAAAATTAATATCGGTCATCCATCCAGCAGAGATAACTCGTGGCCTCAGGGAGAAAAGGTGATCCTATGAAGAATTATTATCGACGCAATCTATGGGAAATAATAAATTTAGAGAGAACACAGACAGAAGCAAACCCAAACTAGATTTCTATCATCCGTTCTTTTCACTCTCTCTCCAGAATTCCCAGCGATACTTCATCCATGACAAAGCTACACAGCAACCACCCCTTCTTACACCCCGTGACAAATTGTTGGGACACGGCGTAACTTAACTTCCATTCCTCCCGGCCTCCAAGTCTGCACCCTCCTGGGCCAGCAGAAAACTTCTGTACTCAATTTTATAAGCATCTGTAATGGTTTCCTGAGTATTTCTCAAACTCATTCTCGTATTTATGCCCTTACCTACTTTTTGCCCCCCCCCTCCTTCTTAAGAAACATCGCACTTGGATTTTCTGGACATCACAAGGGGGAAGCTCCCTTCGTTGGCAAGATTAATATCGAAGAAGAAAGAAATACCTGGCAGAAAAATTTTGAGTTTAAAAATACCCTAGAAGAAAAAAAGAGAGAAAATAATTGTGTGTTCTTGCGGCATCTAATATTACTCCTTGGTTTAACTTCGTATAATATCAGTAGGTTACTTTTTTAAACCTTAACCCAGAAGAAATATATGTCATATATTAAGTTGGAATTAGATACCTAGATAATAACATATTTAAAATATAAATAAGGCTGCTTATTTTTTGTGTATCCATTGAGGGAGAACTGTTTTTTAATATGTTAACATATTTTATTTAAATATTTAAGCCCCTTTGGTTGCTTCCAACATAATACTAAAGATATTTTGTATAAATTAGCTGACGTTTGTTTATACCTAAAGAGTTATTGCACCTACCATGTTAAGAAAATATGGCCAAAACATTAACAGGATTAATATGTTGTATGAAATACACTACAGAAATAATGTTGTTGTTTCTGATCGTTTCTTTCTTATTATACAGCTTCTTGTTTGACAGCAGCATGTAGACCAGAAGGCTATACGTGATCATAAATATGATAATAGAGTGCAATATTTGTTTTTAAAGGTTTTTATAATATATTAAATTAATTATTGTTGAAGAATAAAAGTTTTTTCTTATATATAAATATTAATATCAATTTACCCATTTCCAGGTACATTTATTATAATTATCTTTTGCATTTGAAAGAAAAAAATGTTGTTTATAATTCATTTTGCGAGTTACATTACGGGATAATGTAGATGTTGAGATTTTACGATGAGAGTTACATGTTTTAGGGTTTTTCTCTGTTTCCACCTCTCTATAAATAAATAACAGCCTTTCCACACAAAAAAAAGGCCATAAATTACGTTTCGCTAACATAGTTCCCTAAATTATGTTTCTTAAAAAACCGTAAGTGACTATAAAAACTTGCACATGGCGCATGGCCCTTGCCAAAATTGATATCGGTCATCCATCCAGTAAAGATAAACCCTTGGCCGGAGGAGAAAAGGGGATCCTATGATGAATTATTATCGAAGTAACCTCTGTGAAATAATAAATTTGGAGAACACAGACAGAAGCAAAACCCAAAGTCGATTTCTATCATCCGTTCTCTTCACTCTCTCTTCAGAATTCCCAGCGATACTTCATCCATGACAAAGGCACAGCAAGCACCCCTTCTTACCCCTTGATAAATTCTTTGGACACGGCGTAACATAACTTCCATTCCTCCCCCAGTCTGCACCCTCCTGCGCCTGCAGAAAACTTCTGTAATGAATTTTATAAACCTCTGTAATGGTTTCCTGAGTTTTTCCCAAACTCATTCTTGTATTTATGCCCTTACCTTCTTTTTGCCCCTCCCCTACCTCCTTAAGAAGCATGGCACTCCGATTTTCTGGACATTACGGGTAGGATGCTCCCTTTTCGTTGACAAGATTAATATCGAAACCAGAAAGAAATACCTGGTAGAAAAGTTTAGAGTTCAAAAATACTCAAAAAAAGGAAAAATAAATAATAAAAAAAATAAATAAATAAGAGAAAATAAATATGTGTTTTTTTGTTGCATCTAATATTACTTCTTCGTTTAACTTCATATAATATGAGTCGGTCACTTTTTTAAACCTTAATCCTGGTGAAATACATGCTATATCTTAAGTGAAAATTGTATGCATAAATAAGATGGTAATACATTTAGAATATAAATAAGGTTTTTTATTTTGTATATCCATTGATTACCAACTTTTTTTAGTCTGTTAACATATTTTATTTAAATACTTAAGCCTCTTTAGTTGCTTCCAAAATAATTCTCAAGCTTATTTTTTTGTAAGTTAGCTTACCGTTGTACCTAAAGATTTATTAAACTTACCGTGTTCAGAAAAATGTTCAAAACACAAACAAGATTAACATGGCATATGGAATTAATAGCAGAAATTCTGTTGTTGTTTCTTATCCCACTTGGTAGACAGCAACAGCTAGATCAAGCCCGCGAACCAATGTGGTTTCATGGCTGAAGGGAAAGGAGATGCTGCAATGGATTCTGTTGTAATGGAGCCCTCGTAGGTAGAAGTCTGACTTGGCCCCGTGATGCTGATTTTTAAAGGGCTAGAGTTGTCGGTCCTGCGTCCAATGCTCTACGGTCATATTAAACCAGTACCTATTGCCTAAAGTTGATTCCGAATCACCACAAACATCCAGGGCACCGAACGCCAAGCGCTAGTCACTCGGCCATTCAGGCACAACAGCAGAAAAAAATTACTGTGAAAAGTACATGGAAACAATAACTTTATCCAAATTGGAATAATAACATTGTTACAATTTGTTAACTATTGTTATGAGTAATGCAGCTCCTGCAAATGGTTGAATATGATAATTCCCCATTTATATTACTAATTTTTTTTCTAATGATATCAGCAGTTGATATTTATATTTTTTGAATTCAATGTATATTAAGTGACAATAAATATAAAAATTATGTTAACATAATTCAATTTTAATTGAAGCTTAGATTATTTTCCTTTGGTTTAAGTTTTTAAAGCTGAAATATCCCACAAGATGTTTCATTGCGATGTTGTGTTGTAAAATCTTTATACAATTCTATTGTAAAGCACAGTGTATATGTAATGTATGTGTGCGCATCTTTTTTTTAACTCAGACTGACACTAAAGAACTGTTTTTTATTTTTCATAGGAACCTAGAATTTCTAAAAAACAGTACTTACCTAAGAAGTCCAAATAAAATAAGAATATAATACCTGATTCATAATCTTCATAAACCTTAATTCTCTTTATTCAAAATAAAATGATATTAAATATCATTTTTCATACAATTTTCAAGAATATTTTTTCATTTATCTTTCACCAATATATCCATCCAAGAATCAGAAAGAACAGTACTTCATTAGTTACTTTATCAAAATAACATAAAAAAGCCTTATTTTTAACCCATATTTTATTTAAAGGCCTTAACTCTGACTTTATTGTGTAATTTTACAAGGTCATTTCTTTGATATCTTCCCCATAAAAACTGCTACATACAACAAGAAATAAAAAAAAAATTAAGGATTAACTCATTAAATAAAGTATTCAAAATAAAATAAATAACATAAGGCTTTATGCATAATAACATTACCCCATTAATTAAGACATTAAAATAACATAAAATTCTATATCCTATTTGTAATCCATATTTAACAAAATACCATTTAGTGTCTCTTTATTATGCAATTTCTTATGGCCATTTCTTCAGCACTATTCATAGATTAGGCTACCTATCACTAGTGGAGGACTCAGCGCCGAGTAAGAGTAACGCCCCTTCTGTGAAGATAAACAGTTATGACGAAACAAGGTTAAAAGCGACTCGGATTTCACGAACATCGTTAAACGTGCTGCGGCAGGGTGCACACTATTAATTTCGGAGTGCTGCTTACATTCCTGCTTACGACTTCATAATGCGACCATTAATAATTGGCGGAATGTTGTTGACGTAATCAGCAGAATAGTCGTTGACTCCGGGATACTTAAGATCTTGATGAGGACGTCCTTTCCAAGGTGTTGTTTTGCAAGAAATTTAAATGAAGCGACTTTCGGCAGGAAAATATTTCAGAATATTGCACGCACCTCTGCTGTAGTACTTTAATTACAGAAGTTTAATAACTTTGCTTGTAGTCTCTCGGTAGGCAGTGGAGGTCAACTTGTTACGAAGTTGGAATAATAACATTGTTATATTTTGCTAACAATTATTATGAATAATTCAGCTCCTGCATATGAATATAATAATTCCCCACTTACATTACTATTATCATTTAAAAATATTAATGATAACAACAGTAATTATGAATATTTTAAAGCATGCTATGTGACAATAAATTAAAAAAAAAAAAAACATTAGGGCAATTCACTTTTTAATTGGAGCTAAGATTCGTACCCTTTGGTTCAATTTTTAAAGTTGCTGAAACATCCCTCAAGAGGTTTCATTGCGATGCTGTGTTGTATAAACTTTATACGATTCTTTTGTAAGAAACACTGTATATGTAATGTATATATGCGTATCTTTTTTAACTCATTGGGTTGACAATAAAAAACTTTTCATTGTCAACCCCACTTTCATTCACCTTAATCATGATAAAAGGTATTTGATGTCGCTTTTTATACAGTTTCAAGAATATTTTTTCATTCATTTTTCACCAATATGTCCATTTAAGAAATCTGTAGAGCAGCACATCATTAATTAAAATATTAAAATCAATGTCCCATTTATAATCCATATTTGACAAAAGACCATTTAGTCCCTCTTTATTATGCAATTTCTTACGGCCAATTCTTCAAAACTTCTCATAGATTAGGCCACCTAACAAAATGTGTAAATTACTTCAACAATTACTTCAATAATTACGATATCAAAATTACATAAACTATAAGGCCTTATTCACAATATTTATAAACCTTAAATCATTTTATTTATAATAAAATAATATTTAATATAATTTTTTATGTGATTTTCCAAGAAAAGAGATTCATTCATCTTTCACCGAGTGCAGTTATGAATTCTGAAGAACAGTACTTCTTTAATTAAGACATTAAAACAATATAAAAATCAATGCCTTGTTTGCAATCCATACTTAACAAAAGACCATTTAGTCTCACTTTATTATGCAATTCCTTAAGGCCATTTCTTAAAGCACTCTTCATAGATTAGGCCACCTATCATGGAGTGGAGGACTCAGCGTAGAGAGAGTAACGCACCTTCTGTGAAGATAAACTGTTATGATGAAACAAGGTTAAAAGCGACTCGGATTTCACGAACATCGTTAAACGTGCTGCGGCAGGGTGCACACTATTAATTTCGGAGTGCTGCTTACATTCCTGCTTACGACTTCATAATGCGACCATTAATAATTGCCGGAATGTTGTTGACGTAATCAGGAGAATAGTCGTTGACTACGGGATACGTAAGATCTTGATGAGGACGCCTTTGCAAGGTGTTATTTTGCAGGTACTTTAAATGTAACGACTTTCGGCCAGGAAAATATTTCAGAATATTGCACTCACCTCTGATGTTGTAATTTAATTACCGAACTTTAATAACTTTGCATGAAGCCTCTTGGTAGCAGTGGGAGGTCAACTTGTTACGAAGTTGCAATAATAACATTGTTACATTTTGCTAACAATTGTTATGAGTAATTCACCTCGTGGGAATGGTTGAATATACTAATTCCACGTTTTCATTACTAAGTTAGTTTAATACTTTTTTAATGATAAAACAGCTCATTTTTTATGTTAACATAAAATATATGTTAACATAATTTAATTTATGTTAACATAATTTAATTTATGTTAACATAACTTAATTTATGTTAATATAATTCACATTTTAAATTGAATTCTTTCCTTTGAATTTATTTAATTTTTGAAGTTTCTGAAATATCACATAATGTATTTCATTACGACGTTATGTATTGAAATCTTTTATGCTTCTTTTGCAAAGGAACGTTATATATGTATTGTATGTTTTTGTATGTTTTATTTACTCAATGGGTTGACAATGAACATTTTATTTAGTCACATAAATCTCATTTGCACCCCACGTGTGTACCACGAAGGTTGTAAAAGTATGTAATGTATAATAAATTAATAGACATACTACAGATAATACCTGTAACAACTATTGATATACCGAGCAAAAATTAATAAGAAATAAAAATTTAGAAAAATAACAGAAAAATAGAAGCATGAAAGAAATATTATATAAATCTAACAAAATTACACAGTACAGATGATACGACGACACACTACACTACAGATAACACCCGGAACAAAAATCGATGTACTGAGCAAAAAAGAATAACTAAAAATAAAAATTTAGAAAAATAACAAAAAAATAGAAACATAAAAAAGTAATATATAAAGCATAAAAAAATTACTATCATGAGCTATTTTTAATTTTAATTAATGTAAAAATTTATAGAAGAAAAGACGTAGAATTAATAAAAGAATATGTATACTACTATATTACAGCATATAAATTATGTATGGATGGCAATGCAACACAAATTTATATATTCTATAAAAGCTAATAAAGGATAATTGCCTATGGATTTCCCTCATTTGTTGAAAACTTACTACATAATTTATAATTTTCAATAAAACAATATTAGACATTTTAAATTTAATTGAAATAGTAAATAATTAAACAGTTTAAAATTTTTGATATTTTATAAAAATATGAATGCTTTTTTAATAAATAATACCTAAATGTATTTAAATGATTATTTTAAATGTCTTTCATAATTGACTTTTTAATCTTTTCTTTGATCATCAAAGGTATTTCATTCTGAATTACTGCACCTGTTAAATTTCAGTATATGTTTTTCAGTATAAATAAAAAATAATAATGAAAATCTAAATATGAATTCAAAATTTCGAAAAAAATTTCACATTGAAGCTGTCATATATGAAAAAAAAAAGATTAATGATTATGAACAATAAAAAATTCTTTTAATCCAAAAAATGATTGGATATTAGAAGAATTAGATATAGAGGTGAAATACAATATTTCATTCAAATCCATATTATTCTCTATTTGTTTTACGACTGCACTCATTTACTTTGTCCTACTTAGTCTAACCATAAATGCTTTGTGGAAGAAGAAGAAAAAAAGAAGGTATTTTGCTTAGAAGACTGATCCATCATTTTCAGATGAAGGACTCTTTACGCTGACGTCAGCAGACATTGTTTCGTATCCATCCATTAGCGGGCCTAATGCTAACAGTTTGCCTACTAAACCTTCATCCTCCCTTGCCCCTAATCTGATTCGATTCATCTTATAAGGCTGACATCAAAAGGACGCCAACGAAACGAGTAACAACGTACTTAACACAGATAATAACTTTTCCCCAAACCCCTCCAAAAGAAAGAAGCCATGCTGTTGACATGACACTACATTGGAGGAACCGGCGAGGATAAAAACAAAGTCAAGTAATGCTTTGAGTTGCACAGATTACGTCCAGGAGAAGATTTCAGCAGGGAAATGGCTTCTCATCTGCAGAAGTACGTAACAAAAAAAAAAAAGAAGGGGAAAAAAGGTTGAAGGGCGAGATGTTTTTATGCCGGGGCATATCGGCAAAACCAGAGATATCCGTACCGTACTTCACTAAAAGAAAATATCAGTATATGACAGCCTATCACCAAGGAATGCTGATATTTCTGCAGGAAACACAAAAGTCCCATGCGTGAGATTCTTTGCTAATTATTTAATATTCGTCGATAAATTATTCGTTTGTTTCCAGACGTTTTGATTCTGTCTGTACCCACATTATCAGAATATTTTTCATTAATTAGAAATTAAATGTTTAAAGATATTGAATTAAGGATTAATGTGATGGTATTTTTCTGCAATTTTAGGCATTAGTGTTAGATTAGGCATTATGATAAGAATTTATGTCATTTACTGTCAAATTACTTAGCAAAAATTAGTGATTTTTAAAAAAAATAAAAATCGTATGTTATCAACTATAATTACTCGTAATTAGTTGTCTAGATTCAATCTTAATAAAAGTCTTGTTAAATAAAAGATAAAAAGCCAATATGAACATTCGTGGAAAAGTTGTATAACTTTTCTTTTTTGTTGTGTTATTAAAAATAAGCATATATTAATATTAACAGCGTAATTTGATGAAATAGAATGCTAAAACATTATGGCATAATTTATTTATTTATTTATGTATCTATTTCGCAGAAATTATTTTTTTTTCATTTTGCAGAAATTTAAAAAAAATAAAATCATATCTTATTTAAAAAGAAATGTTTAATGTTTGTTTTTTTATATTAAATTGTTCTTAGTTTTTAAATTATATAACATAAAATATAATTCTAAATAATTAAGTGTATGTATACAATAAATTAAATTATTTGTCAACAAATTCATCCAAACTATATAAACAAACATAGAAAGTATATATTTTTGTCCAAGTATTTGTGTGTCAATAATATTTAAAAAGTTTGTTTCTTGTAACTCCTGCTCTCACCATTTTAAGATATACATTATAACAAATGGTAGAAACTTGCAAACATGATTTAATAATGCTTGATGATTAAATTTAAAAAATATATTGTATCAAAAAGTATTACAGCCTAATATATATGCAGAAAAAAATACAAATAGAAACCTAGACAATAAAAGAAAGTACCTCAAATCACGTCATACATAAAAGAAAAAAAAAAGTTCCCAGTTTATGTATTATATGAAAGAAAAGAAAGCGCTCGATTATGTGATTGAATAAAGAGTGTGTTAAGGAAAGAGTTGAAGCGAGTGCATAAATTTAACTACAGAAGAATGCAGTTGATCGATGGGAAGCCTATCTATTTTTTTCCAAGTTTTGTATTTTGAATGGGTTTTTTTCAGCTTATATAAAATTGAAACTGCTTAAAATGAACTGATGATTGATTATTTAAAGAAGCTTTGTTATGTACGTTTTTAATGCAGCATTTCAGGGTTATTTAGTGATTTGAGTTATTCTTAAGCAAATGAATAATGCTTTTAAGCTTATATGAATTACTGCATTTTTTTTCTTTTACCAAAAATCATTAATTGAAGAAAACATTTAAGAGCAAAAATAACTAAAACAATAAAACACATAAACGTTTTAATAATTTAAAAGCTAATAAATTTATTTCTGCTGGAAATTTTATTTTTAAAGTGTAGAAAATATTAAAATCGTGTTAAAATCATAGCTAATCATTTCTAAGACTAATATAACATTTAGTAACATTTCATCTCATTTCTAAGTTTAATATAACATTTAGTAATTAAAATTATACGTATAATATTTTGTTTTATGGAATAATTTATTTTTATAAACAATGTAGGAACAAAAATCACAAGTAAATGAAATTAAATCATAATGGATAAGATGAAAAAATTACGTAATTTGGAATAAATAAACAGGATATTTTATTACAAATTTTTTTTCACATAATTTATTTATCTGGCCTTCAATAACCTTTTCTTAGAAATTATTAGATTAGATATGAATATAGTATAGAAAACGTTAAAATCAGGTTAAAAAAATTGATATGATTTTTTAGGAATTTCTAAGATACTTATCTATGTGTTTAATATAACATTAAGCATTTAAAAATATTAGCATGATATTGTGTTAGATGGAATAATTTATTTTTATCAACAATGTATGAACAAAAATCACAAATAAATAAAATTAAGTCATAATACATAAGATGACCAAGTTACGTTGTAGAATCAAAAAAAGAGGATATTTTTATCACAAGGTTTTTTTACATAATTAGATATATCCAAACAACATTTTCTTCGAAATTATAGGATTAGTTATGATATATTATTCTTTTTCATTTCCATTCTAAATACAGAAAACAAACAAAAAAAAATTTCTGAAATATGTTATAAAAGTTTCAATGGTTTTTGTTTTTTTTACAACTGTAAAGATCTTTCATTTGGATTAAACAAACAATATCGCCAAAAATGGGTTTAGTGCTCGACTATTATTACTATTACATATTGCAAATGGTTTCAAAAAATAATTTTTAATACATAATTCGAAATCACACAAATTGTTACATAAAACTTAATTTTATTAAAAATTCAACTATATATATAGTATATAAAGGACCAGCCAACGGCCGTACCATGCTGAATATACCGGTTCTCGTTAGATCACCGAAGTCAAGCATCATTGGGCGCGGTCAGTACTTGGGTGGGTGACCACCTGGGAACACCGCGTGCCGTTGGCAAATTTGGGACCTGAATGGCCGAGTGTCTAGCGCTCTGGCGCTCGGTGCCACAGGTTTCGGGTTCGAATCCCGGCGGTGCCATGGATGTTTGCAGTGGTTCGGAATCCACTTTAAGCCGTAGGTCCCGGTCTTATGACTGTAAGAGCGTCACGGAGCAAAAGTCAGGCTTCTACCTACGGGTGCTCCATCACAACAGAAGCTGCTTCCTTCCCCTTCAATCATGAGCCGTATGGGCTCGTGGGCTTGGGCAGCCAAGTGGGATAAGAAACAACAAACAACAAATATAAAGGACCTTTATGGCCGAGTTGCTAGCGCTCTGGCGCTCGGTACCACAGGTATCGGGTTCGAGTCCCGACGGTGCCGTGATTGTTTGCAATGGTTCGGAATCCACTTTAAACCGTAGGTCCCGGTCTAATATGATCGTAGAGCGTTGAGGGGGCATTGTTACTCCGCGTCCGTGGCTTATCTTCAAGTTACAGGCGCCCCTTGGCTAATACAAAGTGAGTAACATCTGTGCAGCGCTTGCATTAAGGCATCAAGACCAAGCTGTCTAAGTGTTTGCCATCTGCATTAGAAAAAAACATATATCATATAATTATTGGATATACTCTGCTCTAGCGTTCAAGAATAAAAGTTCATACTGTTGTTTAAATTTAAGTAAACTTTGAGAAATTCGATTAACTTGAAACTATTAACTTTTTTATTTAAATTAATTGCGAATATGAGTTGATATAGTAGCAATACATAAAGAAACGATTTACACTCATGATCGTACCTTAGTTTGCTGAATGCAAGTTTAAAAATAAAGAAACTTTAATGATGAACAAAAAATGTATTTATAAAGATATGGCCTTCACTTACAATTATACAACTTTTAAAACGTTAATTCATGTTGGAATTCAAGCAGTTCATGAGTCCCTAGTGAAATTGGTGCAATTTTTCCAGCACTGTTTACTGGCCCTCGACAGTAATTAGAGGTGGAATGACTATAAATGCACTCTTAAGAGTGTCGTAGATATGCTATATAGTCCATAGGTCTGAATATACACCAGGTCCAAAATTATCTTTACATGCATAAATTCACAGATTTCTTAGAAACAGAACTATAATCTTACGAATTTGTCTAGATTATATGTAACATTCTGACGCATAAATACAAAGGAAAAAAATTAAAAGCATTGCATATGATATATAATTGTACCATAAAGCAAAAACATTAGTAAATGTGACAAAGGGAGTACAGAAAAATGGAATAACTCAGAAAAAAATGAAGCCTGATGAATTTAATATGGAATGTGTTCTCTCCTGACTTGTATACACTTATAACAACGTGGTTTCATGCAGACAATAACGTTATTAACCACAGCTTAGGGAATTAAGCTCCACTCATTCAGGAATGCAGTTTTCAGAGCATTTACATCTCTAGGAAGATGTCTACTTACAATTGCGTTTCCCAGGTAGTGCCATAAGCTGGTCTCTATAAGTAAGATGGTAAGTATCTCTATCGGGTTGATATCAGGAGACCTTCCTGGCCACGGTATTCGCTGAATGCCTTCACGTTCAAGAAATTCGTCAACGAAGTTTTTTCGATGTGAACGAGCATTGTTGTCCATAAATTAAAGAGTCATTTCCGTATGCACCTTTGAAAATTCTTATATAAGGCTCTAAGTCCTCTTTTCGAAATCTCCGGGCGGTCACAGGTAAGCTGTAGTAAACGTGCAGAACACCTGTCCATCAATCATTATTCCTCCCTGTACCTCTATACCTCTACTACCGAAACGGTCTCGTTCCAGAACGTTCAAGAGATAAATTTGAGTTCCTGATTCCCTCCAGAGCAAAAACACGTTTAGAATCACCTGTAAAATTTACCTCGACTAATCAGCGAAGAGAACATGAGTACAACGGCTTTCACTCCAGTTATGATGTTCTTTGCGCCAATTAAAGGGATCCATCTTTTGTTATGAAGACAGTGAAACACATATCCTTGGCTTTCCGGCATAGAGACCCTTTTCATTAAGCCTTCTCAGTGCAGTTTGCTATGATATAGCATTTCCAAAAATTGTTGATAGCTCTGAACTTATCTGGCGAGCTGTAGACCTGTATCGACGGACAGTTATTGCCAGGTATCGTCTACATTTCTCTTGCCATTCATTTGAAAAACAATTCGTTATTCATAAGGCAATACGTGGTCTTGATATTATGATTATATTATGCAATATTTATTTTCATAAGTTTTTAATGTTTAGTAATTTAATTATCGATAAGAAATGAAAGTTTGTATGACATATAAATATTTTACCTCAATTAACCGATTTACAGCTGTATTCTTCCTGTAATTTTCTTCTGCATGTGAAATAAATAAATATGTTGTTTATAATTCATATGACAAGTTAAGTTGAGATATAAGTTGCTTTTAAACTTATAAATAACAGACTATCCGCAAAAAAAAGTCATAAATTACGTTTCGCTAACATAGTTCTCTAACTTTTGCTTCCTACAAACTGAAAGTGACTATAAAAACTCGCGCATGGTGCTTGCTAAAATTAATATCGGTCATCCACCCATTAAATATAACCCGTGTCCTGGGGTAGAAAAGGTGACCCTATGAGGAACTATTATCGACGCAATCTCTGCGAAATAATAAATTTGGAGAACACAGACAAAAGCAAAACCCAAAATCGATTTCTATCCTCCGTTCTCTTCACTCTCTCTTCAGAAATGCCAGCGATACGTCATCCATGACAAAGCTGCACAGCAACCACCCCTTCTTACCACCCCCGTGATAAATTGTTTGGACACGGCGTAACTTAACTTCCATGCCTCCCTTCCAAGTCTGCACCCCCCTGGGCAGCAGAAAACTTCTGTACTCAATTTTATAAACCCCTGTAATGGTTTCCTGAGTATTTCTCAAACTCATTCTTGTATTTATGCCCTTACCTTCTTTTTGCACCCCCTCCTTAAGAAGCATGGCACTCGGATTTTCTGGACATTACGTGTGGGATGCTCCCTTCGTTGAGAACATTAATATCAAAAACAGAAAGAAATACCTGAAAAAAAGTTTTGAGTCAAAAAATACTCTAGAAAAAAAAACCGCAGAGATAATAAATATGTGCTGTTGCTGCATCTAATATTACTTATTGGATTAACTTCGTATAATGTGAGTCAGTTACTTTTTTAAATCTCAACACAGATGAAATACATGCTATATATTAAGCTGAAATTAGATACCTAGATAAGATAGTAATACTTAGAATCTAAATAAGGTTGATTATTTTGTGCATTCATTAATTACTAATTGTTTTTTTAGTCTAATAACATATTTTATTTAACTAGTTAAGCCCTTTAGTTACTTCCAAAATAATTCTCAAGCTTATTTTGTGTAAACCATTACATTTTTGTATACCTAAAGTGTTACTTTTAGAGTGGTTATTATACTTACCGTGTCAAGAAAAGATGTCCAAAACATTAACAAGAATAATACCGCATATGAAATTCACAGTAGAAATATCATGTTTGTATCTTATCGTTTCTTTCTTATTGATTTGTTTCTTTGTAGACAGCAACATCCAGACCAAGCCCACGAACCAATGTGGTCTCATGGTTGAAAGGAAAGAGAGTAGCGTCTGTTGTGATAGAGCACCTGTAGAAAACTACACGCCAGATTGACTGTTACACTGCCCTTGATCTGAACTTCCATCTATATTTCACTTGTAGGTTTTTATACAAAATAATTCATTTGAAAAAATAATGTGTTATCCATAAGGCAATATTTGATCCTGATAATATTACAATATTATAAATGCTTATTTTCATAAATTTTTACATTACAGCAAATTAATTATTGATAAGGAAAAAAAGTTTGTTTTTCCATATGAATATTTTACATCAATTGACCCATTTACAGCTACATTTATTGTGTTATTTTCTTTTAAAATGATGTTCTTTATAATTCGTATGCCGAATTACGATAAGGGATAAATTTTTTTCAGATTTTTTTCGCCTGTTTCCAGCCCTCTACAAATAAAACAACTTATAAATAACAGACTTTCCACAGAAAAAACCCCATAAATTGCGTTTCGCTAACATAGTTCTCTAAATTCTGTTTCTTACAAACCGAAAGGGACTATAAAAGCTCGCACATGGCACATGGCGCTCGCCAAAATTAATATATGTCATCCATCCAGTAAAGATAACCCATGACCGGAGGCAGAAAAGGTGATCTTATGATGAATTATTATCGACGCAATCTCTGTGAAATAATAAATTTGGAGAACACAGACAGAAGCAAAACCCAAAGTCGATTTCTATCCTCCGTTTTCTCTTCACTCTCTCACTTCAGAATTCATCCATGACAAAGCTACCCAGCAAAAACCACGTCTTACCACTCCCCGTGATAAATTGTTTGGACACGGCGTAACTTAACATCCATTCCTTCCCTCCAAGTCTGCACTCTCCTGGGCCAGCAGAGAACTTCTGTACTCAATTTTATAAACTCTGTAATGGTTTCCTGAGTATTTCTCAAACTCATTCTTGTATTTATGCCCTTACCTTCTTTTTCTCACCATTATTAAGAAGCTTGGCACTTGGATTTTCTGGACATTACTGGTGGGATGCTCCCTTTTCGTTGACAAGATTAATATCGAAAACAGAAAGAAATACCTGGCAGAAAAGTTTTGAGTTGAAAAATACTCAAAAATAAAAAAAAAATAAATAAAAAAATAAGAGAAAATAAATGTGTTGCTGCTGCATCTAATATTACTTCTTGGTTTAACTTCGTATAATAAGAGTCGGTTACTTTTTTAAACCTTAACCCAGATGAAATACATGCTATATATTAAGTCGAAATTGGATACAATGATAAGTTAGTAATAAGTTTGGAATATAAATAAGGTTGATTATTTTGTATATCCATTAATTACTAATTGTTTTTTAGTCCGTTAACATACTTTATTTAAATAATTAAGCCTCTTTAGTTGCTTCCAAAATAATTCTCAAGGTTATTTTGCGTATTACATTACCTTTGTTTATATTTAAAAATTATTATACTTACCGTGTTAAGAAAAGATGTTCAAAATATTAACAGAATTAATTTGGCGTACACATTTCACAGCAAAAATGTTGTTGTTTCTTATCCCACTTGATAGACAGCAACATGTAGACCAAGCTTACGAATAAGCGTTGTCTCATAGTTGAAGGGAAAGGGTGCAGCTTTTGTTGTGATGGAGCACTCATACGTAGAAGTCTGACTTGGCTCCGTGATTTTCGCTGACTTTTAGAGGGGTAAGCTTGTCAGACGTACGTCTCACGCTCTACAGTCATATTAGACCGTAACCTACGGCTTAAAGTGAACTCGAAACCAATACAAATATCTGTATCACCGAGCAACGGTGCTCTAGTTACTCCCACATTCAGGCCCAACAGCAGAAATATTACTGGGAATCTCCCACGAGAGCAATAAATATAACTAAATAAATACACGTATTTATTGCGGTTTCAAATATTATTTCATTATAACATGAATCGATTACATTTAAAAAATTGGACACCGACAATGTCGATATAATATATTAAGATAAAATTGTTTACCTATGTTAGATACTAATGTATATTAAAGCAATAATAGAGAGTTTTTGCATACCGTACGTTAGTTACCGTAGGACGTCCGTTAGCTTTTTCTCCCTAGCGCGCATGCTCAGTTTCCTATGAGCATGTCCATACATGTCTCCATTTTTTAACCTTTCAAGAAGATTATGCTTAGATTTCTAATCTAGTATAGTGTCGCAACTTTTACAAGATTTTTTTGTGGCACCGTGATATCAAAGAAAATTGTTATTTATTAAAAAATACGTGAAAAAAAAAGGGTTTAAAGCTGCTTTTGGTGCATCTAATATTAAAAAGGTGTCTACCATGAGGATCTTGCTTTTCTTATTGCATTGATTCTACAATGGTATTCATCCGTCAAGCTATGCTAATAATTTAAAATTGTGTTCCTTGTAAATTTCAAGTTTATGTAAATATAAGAAGTTTAATTAAATTTAAAAAATAAGTATGAATTTAAGTTTTACAATCTACACATATTTTATGTTTTTATATTTCTTCGAAATTTCGAGCGTTTTTTTTTTTTCTTAAAAACTCGAACATGGCGCATGGCGCTTGCCGAAATTCATATCGGTCATCCATCCAGCAGAGATAACCCGTGTCCTGGAGGGAGAAAAGGTGATCCTATGATGAATTATTATCGACGCAATCTCTATGAAATAATAAATTTGGAGAACACAGACGGAAGCAAAACCGAAAGTCGATTTCTATCCTTGTATTCTCTTCAGTATTCCCAGCGATACTTCATCCATGACAAAGCTACACAGCAACCACCCCTTCTTACACCCCCTCGTGATAAATTGTTTTGACACGGCGTAACTTAACTTCCATTCCTCCCCTACTCTAAGTCTGCACCCTCCTGGGCCAGAAGAAAACTTCTGTACTCAATTTTATAAACCTCTGTAATGGTTTCCTGAGTATTTCTCTAAATCATTCTTGCATTTATGCCATTACCTTCTTTTTTGCCCCCTCCTTAAGAAGCCTGGCACTTGGATTTTCTGACATTACGGGTGGGATGCTCCCTTCGTTGACATGATTAATATTGAAAACAGAAAGAAATACCTGGTAGAAAAGTTTGGAGTTGAAAAATACTTTTTTTGAGTTGGAAAAAAAATAAATATGTCTTGTTGCTGCATCTAATATTACTTCTTGGTTTAACTTCGTATGAGTCGGTTACTTTTGTAAACCTTAACCCAGATGAAATACATGCTATATATTAAACTAAAATTAGATACCTAGAAAAGATAGTAATATATTCATAATATAAATAAGGCTGATTATTTTCTATATCCATTGATTACCAATTGTTTTTTTTACTGTTACCATACGTTTTTTTAAATACTTAAACCCTTTTAGATGCTTCCAAAATAATTCTCAAGTTTATTTTGCGTAAATTATCTTACCTTTGTTTATACCTAAACAGTTATTATACTTACCGTGTTAAAAAAAGATTTACAAACATTAACCAGATTAATATCACATATGAAATTCACAGCAGAAATGTTGTTGTTGTATTTTACCGTTTCTTTCTTATTGATCTGTTTCTTGGTAGAGAGCAACATTCAGACCAAGCCCACCAAGCAATGTGATGTCGTGGTTGAAGGGAAAGACAGTAGCTTCTGTTGTGATATAGAAACTGTAGAAAACTACGCACCAGATTGACTCTTACACTGCGCTCGATCTGAACTTCCATTTAAATTTCGCTTGTAGGGTATCATGCAAAATAATTAATTTAAAAAAAAATGTGTTATCCATAAATCAATGCAGGATCCTGATAATATGAAAATATTATTCAATATTTAATTTCATAAATTTTTACATTATATCAAATTTATTATTCATAAGGAATAAAAGTTTGTTTTTCCCATATAAATATTTCACATTACCTATTTACAGCTGCATTCTTAATGTAATTTTCTTTTACACGTGAAAGAAAAACATGCTATATTCATAATTGACATGGAGAGTTACGTTACGGGATAAGTTATTTTATATTATTTCCCTGTTTCTAGCTCTCTATAAAGAAAAGAACTTAAAAATAACAGCCTTTCCAAAAAAAAAAAAAAAAAAAAAAAAAAGCCGTAAATTAGGTTTCGTTAGCACAGTTCTCTAAATTGTGTTTCTTACAAACCGGAAGTGACTATAAAAACTCGCACATGGTGTATGGCGCTTGCCAAAATTAATATCGGTCATCCATCCAGCAAAGATAACCCGTGGCCGAGGGAGAAAAGGTGATCCTATGATGAATTATTATCGACGCAATCTCTGCGAAATAATAAATTTGGAGGACACAGACAGAAGCAAAACCCAAAGTCGATTTCTATCCGCCGTTCTTTTCACTCTCTCTTCTGAATTCCCGGCGATACTTCATCCATGACAAAGCTACACAGCAACCACCCCTTCTTATCACCCCCCCGTGATAAATTGTTTGGACTTGCCGTAACTTAACTTCCTTTCCTCCCCCTCCAAATCTGCACCCTCCATGGGCCGCAGAAAACTTCTGTACTCAACTTTATAAACCTCTGTAATGGTTTCCTGAGCATTTCTCAAACTCATTCTTGTATTTATGTCCTTACCTTCTTTTTCTCCTCCCCCCCCTTTCGCCTTAAGAAGCATGGCACTTGGATTTTCTGGACGTTACGGATGGGATGCTCCGTTTTCGTTGAGAAGATTAATATCGGAAACAGAAAGAAATACCTGGCAGAAAAGTTTTGAGTTGAAAAATTCTCCAGCAAAAAAAAAAAAAAAAAAAAAAAAAAAAAAAAAACCCCGATAGAAAATAAGTATGTGTTGCTGCTGCATCTAATATTACTTCTTGGTTTAACTTCGTGTAATATGAATCGGTCACTTTTTTAAACTGTAACCAAGATTAAATGCATGCTATTTATTAGGTTGAAATTGTATGCCTAGAAAAGATAGTCATACATTTAGAATATAAACAAATTTGTTTATTTTGTATATCCATTGTTTATCAATTGTTTTCTTTTAACCTGTAAACATATTTTACTAAATGCTCAGGAAACCTTTATAAAGGTTTATAAAATTGAGTATTTTAGAGCAATTAAAGGGGCTTATTATTTAAGCACCTTTGGTTGCTCTAAAATATTTCTCCTGCTTATCTTGTGTAAGCCATTAACTTTGTTTATACTTAAAGAGTACTCATCTTTTCTTACACTCACCGTGTTAAGAAAAGATGCCCAAAAGATTACCAAGATTAATATGGCGAATGAATTTCACAGCAGAAATGCTGTTGTTGTTCCTTATCGTTTCTTTCGTATATTTCTGTTTCTTGGTAGACAGCGACCTCTAGACTGGAAGTCTATGCGTGATCCTTGACTATGATATTAGTGCAATATTTATTTTCAAATCTTTTTAACCTTTAGTAAATTAATTATTACAGAAGTTTATTAATTATTACAGATTAAATAAATTAATTATTATTAATTTATTTAATCTGTAATAATTAATTATTAAGTAAATTAATTATTACAGATTTTAATGAATAAAAGTTTGTTAAATATTTTACATAAATTAACCCATTTATTGGTGCACGAATCGTGCACTTTTCTTTTACATGTAAAAGAAAAAAAAATTATGTTGTTTATAATTCGTATGAAAAGTTACTCTACGGGATAAGTTGTGTTAGATTTTTTCCCAGTTTCCAGGCTCTCTACAAATAAAGCAACTTATAAATAACAGCCTCTCCAAACACACAAAAAAAACACAACACCACAAATTACGTTTCGCTAACATATATCTCTAAATTCTGTTTCTTACAAACCGAAAGTGACTATAAAAACTTGCACATGGGGCATGGCGCTGGCCAAAATTAATATTGGTCATCCATCCAGTAAAGATAACGATTGCCCGAAGGGAGAAAAGGTGATCCTATGATGAATTTTCATCGACGCAATCTCTGTGAAATAATAAATTTGGAGAACACAGACAGAAGCAGAACCCAAAGTTGATTTTTATCCTCCGTTTTCTTCACTCTCTCTTCAGAATTCCCAGCGATACTTCATCCATGACAAAGCTACGCAGCAACCACCCCTTCTTACCCCCCCCGTGATAAATTGTTTGGACACGACGTAACTTCCATTCGTCCCCTCCAAGTTTGCACCCTCCTGTGCCAGCAGAGAACTTCTGTAGTCAATTTTATAAAACTCTGTAATGATTTCTTGAGTATTTCTCAAATTCATTCTTATATTTATGTCCTTACCTTCTTCTTTTCCCTCCCTTCTTCCTTAAGAAGCATCGCAGTCGGATTTTCTGGACATTACAGGTGTAATTCGTTGACAAGGTTAATGTCGAAAATAGAAAGAAATACCTGGCAGAAAAGTTTTGAGTTAAAAAATACAATTGATAAAATAAATATGTGTTGCTGCTGCATCTAATATTACTTCTTGGTTTAATTTCGTATAATATGAGTCGGTTACTTTTTTAAACCTTAACCCAAATGAAATACATTCTATATATTAAGTTGAAATTTGATATTAGATAAGATAATAATAATTTTATCTAGGTATCTAATGAAAATAAGGTTATCAAACTAAATAAGGTTGATTATTTTGTAAATATTTTGATTACCAAGTGTTTTTTTAGTATGTTAACATATTTTATTTAAATAATTAATCCCCTTTAGTTGCTTCTAAAATAATTCTCAAATTATTTTGTGTAAGTCATTACTTTTGTTTATATCTAAAGAGTTACCACTTACCGTGTTAAGAAAAAAAAAATGTCCTAAACAATAACAAAATTAATATGGCATATGAAATTCCCAAGCAGAAATGTTATTTGTTGTTTCTTATCGTTTCTTTCTTGCTGTTCTGTTTCTTGGTAGAGAACAATATCTAGACCAGTGTGTCTCATGTCTCATAGTTGACAGGAAAGGGGGTAGCTTTTTTTGTGGTGGATAATTCGTTGATAGAAGTCTGACTTGGCTCCGTGAAGCTAATATTTAAAGCAGTAGGTTTGTCAGATAGAACCACTACAACCATCCATGGCACCGAGATCTAGAGAGCTAGTTAATCAGCCATTAAGGCCCAACAGCAGAAATATTAGCGGGAAAAGTACATAGAAAAAATAAATGTAGCCAAATAAATATAGTTACTTATCGGTGCCTGAAATATTATTTCACGATTATATGAATCGATTACATTTTAAATATTCCATGCAGACAATGTCCATATAGTATATATTAAGGTAAAATTGTGTGGCTGGATTAGATACTAATATATATTAAAGCATTAATATATATATTTTTTTTTTTTTAGTTGCAAACATATTTTCTTCATTCTACTTTCTTAATTTTTATTAGAATTATTCGTTATTTAATTTTATAAACTTCTATAATGACTTCTTCAAAAAATGTGAATTTAGTTTTGCATTGATGTCTCTATTTTTTAACTTTTCAAGAAGATTATGCTTAGATTTCTAATCTACAATAGTGTCACAACTTTTACAAGATTAATATGACACCATGATATGAAAGAAAATTCTTAATGATTAAAATATACGTGAGAAAAAGAGGTTTAAAATATGTTTTGCTGCATCTAATATTACTTCATGATTTAATGCGATTTTTTTATAATATAATACACTCAGACGATGTATATGCCATAGATTAAAGTAAAATTATGTGTCTGGCGTTGGTTATGATATATTTAGTACATTAATAAAGATTCTTTTATGGGTATTTATTTCATAAATATTTTTGTAATAATTTCTTAGATTAAGAAAGATTATCAGGTATAAAAAAAAAAAAATGTGTTTTTATTAAGAAATATTTGAGAGAAAGGTATAATATATATATGAGAGCAACTTTTTATTTGATATTTATTATTATTATTATTATTATTATTATTTGTTAAATATGTACTAAATTATTAGGGATTATTTTAGCTTCTGAAAAAAGGAGATTTTTTGCATAAAAATAGAATTTATGTTTGTTTTTTTATTCAAAATAGTTTGTGTTAAACAAATTTTAAAATTTATGAATTTAATCTTTTTTTACCTCGTGTTATTTTGATCTTAAAGAACGGTTACTTGTTATAAAATATACACGTGTACTAATAGTTAAATAACATATTATATGAATACAATAAAAGCTTTTAAAATAGAATTTGAAAAATTTTATGGTTTATTTTCAACTAATTCTCTAGTTTTGATTAAAAGGTATGACAATATTAAAAAACTATATGATATATTTACACTGCTACAATTGTCTTAATATAATCTTTAACTGATTTTTTATAATAATATTCTTTAAATTTTTGTAAAAGAAGTAAATAATTTTTCACAATAAAAACATCTTTTCATTAATCGTGTGTTTAAACAAGAAATATTTATAGGTATTTGGACTTGATTATTGCATTTATACAATTATAAGTAAAGTATGAATATTTACATAGAATTTTTTTTAATTTGAAAAAACTAATAAGACACTGCATTTATTAGAATGTGTTATTAATATAAATTAGTAGTTAATCATTGAACATTATTTATGTAATTTTATTAACATTTTAAAAAAGTTTGAATAAATTTTTCATCTAAAAAAAGTATTTTAAGATGATTTAATTTCTTTAACCTTTTTTTTTTTTTGTATAACATATTAATTTATGTCAACGAGCTATCAAATTATCCTCCCAGAAGTACATCAATTTCGAGATACTATGGCTGCAGACTCTGGTTTTATTGAGGATGCAATTAAACCACATTGAAATACAGTACATTGGAAAATTGCTAGAAAAGCAGATATTAAACTTATGGAATTTTTACCATTTTTCTCTGATTTAGATCTTATACAACATATAGGGAACACCTTCCGTAGAAGCATATAGACCAAAGAGGCTGCAAAATCACAGTGGTTTAAAGAAGCCTTATTTCTAAGGGATGGATTATAATATCTACATATATGTAAATAAAACACGCTTGTTATGTTAATATAACTATATATATATTTTTTTTTATACACACCTAATTCTTTCAATTAAGTGATTTTGAGTTACATACTGAACGCACACTTGTACATGATTGCAATTTTATCTTTATTGTCATATTTTATTTGCAAAATAGTGTCTGTATTCATAGCTTTATGTTTACCACGGGAATTTCTGTGAAGAACTTGCTGGTTTCATATTTTAAGCCCAAGTGGGCATTAAGTATTACGAATATGCAAGAAATATTTTTTTTTATTTTAAAATATTTTAAAATCGATTCTCTCAATAAGCAATGCAAATAAAAATAAGTTATTTTCAGCACTATATGAAATTCGTTACTCAAACAATTATTATAAAGTATAATTAGCGTGTGAATGGTTATAAACTTGATTCCCCTTGATGGATGTCATTAAATCATTGCTTAAAAACAATGTTTGGGCATTTATGAATACAGTATGCATGTGGAAATTTTTCAGGATTCCTTCTATGTGACAAAAAGAATTTTATAGCTACAAATAAAACCTTTTCTTAAAAATATTATCCATTTGACATTATTTCTCAAGATCTTTTTGTGGTATAATACTGGAGTAAGAAGTTCTTAATGAAAAAGACATTTATAACGTATATTTAAGTTAAAACATGAGTTGAAATTTTAATAAAGTGTGTAATTATTCAGGTTAATTAAAGGATATTTACAAATAAACAGTAAATATAACATCATATAGAGAACATAGCAGTATTAAAACTCTCTTTGGAATCATTATGTCTATCACATCTATATCGAATAAAATATAACTCAGCAGATCATTTTTTATTCCGATAAATTCCACTATACATCAGATGGATTTGATTTTCAAATCTAAATATACCTTCAAGAATCCTGGTACCCAGACTTGACCCATTACGCTTCGCAGCACCTGATTGAAATGATTTACCTTCAAAGTCAAGTAATAAGGCGATTCGTCTCTTTGACTTTTTTCTTCGCTGATTCTCTGCGGGTCCGCCTCCGACTTGGGACTATTGAAATAAATTGAATCTTGGATATTTTCTCGGTCCGACTCATTTAGGAGAACTAACGACTTGCTTTGCTTTAATGTGTCTTCGTGCGAAGGGGGATCGATTAGAGCTGGAGATATGGAGTCGGTTTCACGTGGTAGGGAAATTTATGCTGCATATAGAGATTGATGCTGGAAGGAGTTGGTGGAATCGCTACTCCTCAAAATGGAAAGGGAATTCCAGTTTCGGAAAAAGGGGGGGTTTCCGCTGATATGTGCAATCAGTTACGTCTGACTTGTGCGATGTCTTAAGAAAAAAATTAGCTATCAGGATTTGGATGACACTTTATTTCGGAAAATTAAATCTTTTCAGGGGATATGAAACTATTACGAATCTAAAGTTGACGCTCGACGCGTTTTGGTTGACGATCTCTTTTCAGGCAATAATCTTGAAAATCTATTTAATTTTAATGATAAGTCTTAAAATTAGAAATGATTTCAGAAAGCCGTTTTCAATTCATACTATTAGCTCACATTCTCCCTATATATATATTGTTCAAATTTTCAATCGTTAATAAAATACTTTTTAGTCCTCCACTCAAGTTCAAATACATTTTTTAAAACTTGTAGTGGATGACACTTGATGTTAATACAGTTTTTTCAAGTATTAATTCATTAATTAATATTAGTTTTTTTTTAGATTTAAGTTGCATGTATCTAATAATAGATGGCGCCAGATGTAAGAAGAAAATTTCAACTTTATTTATAAAGGACTTTCTGCAATATAGTGAAAGAAAAGTAGGAATTGATTTTAAAATTTATTTTTTATACTACTTATTATTAAGTCGTTTTAGAAATAATTGTAAGCATGCATTTATAAGATAATTGTGTTTGTTTAATCGGTTTCACGTGGTACGGAAATCTATGCTGCATATAAAGATTGATGCTGGAAGGAGTTGGTGGAATCGCTACTCCTCAAAATGGAAAGGCAATTCCAGTTTTAGAAAAAGGGGGGTTTCCGCTGATATGTGCAATCAGTTACGTCTGACTTGTGCGATGTCTTAAGAAAAAAATTAGCTATCAGAATTTGGATGACACTTTATACGCGGAAAATTAAATCTTTTCAGGGGATATGAACTATTACGAATCTAAAAGGTTTGGCTGACGATCTCTTTCCACACACTAACCTTTAAAATTTATTTAATTTTATTGATGAGTGTTGAAATCAGAAAGACTTTTTATTAAGCAATTTTAGATATAATTATCAGTATATATTTATAAGGTAATTTTGTCTTTTAACAATCAAGAATATCTCGAAACTAAAAATGTAGAATTGAATTAACCACATGGAATCAGTCAAGTTGTCAAAAATTTTTGCTGCGCAAATTATTAAGTAGAAAAGAAAATTGTTGTCACAGTTTCTTGAAATAAGAAATTTAGATTTAAATTGATTAGATGAGAATATACAAAATGTAAAAAAAAATATTGTTGCATAAATAATTTACCAAATATAAGACTAATAGTTAATATATACTATATGCACTCAAGAGTCAAAACATTATGACCACCCCTAAATTTGGCAATGAACTCGCCTGGATGACGTGGAAGGCACAGGTGGAAGTGGTATTTAACTGGTATTAAGTGCTGGTATCAATCCATGCCAAGGCGAGTTGAAGCTGTGTTGCTCGCCAAAGGTGGGCCAACTCGTTATTGATAGGTGGTCATAATGTTTTGGCTCTTGAGTGTATATTTGGGGCCTGATAGAATCCACTTTTTGGGGCTGTTCGGAATCCACTTTAGCACGGTAGATCCCGGTCTTAAATGACCCTTAGAGCGTTGCGCGTATTACTGACAACCAACCCTACCCCTGTAAAAACATATTTCCTATCTAGAAACCAACGGTCGTACCATGCTGAATATACCGGTTCTCGTTAGATCACCGAAGTCAAGCATCATTGGGCGCGGTCAGTACTTGGGTGGGTGACCACCTGGGAACACCGCGTGCCGTTGGCAAATTTGGGACCTGAATGGCCGAGTGTCTAGCGCTCTGGCACTCTGTGCCACAGGTTTCGGGTTCGAATCCCGGTGGTGCCATGGATGTTTGTAGTGGTTCGGAATCCACTTTAAGCTGTAGGTCCCAGTCTCTTATGACTGTAAGAGCGTCACTGAGCAAAAGTCAGGCTTCTACCTACGGGTGCTCCATCACAACAGAAGCTGCTTCCTTCCCCTTCAATCATGAGCACGTATGGGCTCGTGGGCTTGGCCAGCCAAGTGGGATAAGAAACAACAACAAACAGAAACCTGCCAGCAGGAAGTCGGCCTTGGTCCGCCATAGGACAGTTGCTCCACTGAATACGATGATGATATATATTTAAAATCCAGGTTTTACTCTATATATATGTATATATATAATTTCTTGGGAAGTAACCAAGTGTTTTTTTCAAGTTTGAAATGGCAATAATATATCCATTATTTTAATTGTGAAGTATGCTATAAAATGTTGCTATCTGATAACAATTAGTATAAAAAATTAATTAATAAATATAATTAAAATTATTTTAAAAATCAATTTTATGCTATAGCGAATTTGAAACAAAATTTTTGAAAACATGTCTGGTATTACGGATCTAGAGATAGAATTACGGATTAAAAGATAGAAACTTATATAATTAGAAAAGATTGTTGAAATTAATTTTTATAGTTTCATTTTGAAATTTATATTTTTAATATAAGTATTATTAATACAAATGCAAAAGGCCAAGTCAACAAAACAGCCAAGAGACCATCAACAATTTATTTATTTATTTACCGCAATTTTTTTTTTTTTTTTTTTTTTTTTTTTTTTTTTTTTATTGTAATCCCATTTTTATTACATATTTAATCAAAAAAAAAAAAAAAAAACATATTTTACTAAAATTTACGCTGATTTGATTAAATTTCTTCAGAATGAGTGAATGAATGGAAAAAAAAAATATTACTTAGAATACAAAAAATTGCTGTCTGAATCAATGAATATATTTTTCGTCTTTGTATTGCATTTCATTAAATCATATTTTCTTAAGTCTATAAACTTTCATTACATTTCTCTCGTTCAAATTATTTGTTTAAGAAATTAATTAGTGTTTTGAAAAATTAAATATATTTTTATTTCCATGAAGAAAGTCGAAGAAAACATATTTTTTCTAGCAATTGCATGGTAGTTTTTAATTAATCCATTCCTTAAAATTACTTTCACTTCATAGTTTCCATAAAATAATTTCCCTAAAATCTACATGAAAATTTATTAGTTTTTGATTCACAAAATATCTATAGAAAATTAAATATTATAAAAATCGTTCGTTATATATAAATCGTTCGTGTATATGAACTCACTAAACTTAACAAGAATATTTTTTTAATTTGCTTTTAAACTAATACAAGGATTGACTTTGCTTACAGCTTAAATTTCTTATCGTAAAGATAATTTCAAAATTAAATATTCTAGTTTTTTTAATTCTATGCATCCCACATGAAATTAAGCATATTTTTGTTAATAAAATTATATTTATTTAAATTTATAATTTTTAATTACAAAAAATAGTTAGCTATGTTTAACAAGGAAACTTAAAACTTTTTAAACCAGTAGTGTGATATTTATTGAAATTGAATAAATACTTGCGTACAGAAGAAAAAAAATATTAGGGTACTCTTTAAAATAAAAATATATATATATATAGAAAAAGGGTATGTCAAAATAATTTTTTTTTATTCTAAGTTAGCAAAAAAAGAACGCATTTAAAATGTATTTCCATTATATTTCTGTTACTTTCTGTTAATCAGAAGGTAATGAAACGTGGGCACTGTTGATGGATTTTTAAATAATATGAGATAGTAAGAACTTTTCAATTGTTTAAAACATTATTCTCTTTGTATTGCTAAAAGGCAAAATATTAATTAATAATTTTTTTTTTTGCCTTCAAATTTTCCATCTTGTTTCCCGGGAGATATTAAAAAAAGTAATCCAGTAATTTTATGCAGAATTTTTTTTTAAATTTTAATTTATAATAAAGGTGGAATTCCACTTTTTATAATCTAAGAAATAGAATATTTAATTAAAAGTTTAATAAATTGAGACTAATAAGATATAGATTTGATATCAACAGCTCCTTTATGTTAAAATAAGAAGTGAGATATCATATTTGGGGTGACAAAATTACAGCAATGCTTATTATAATAATTTCAAGTAAACAACGCAGATAAATAATGCTCTCATTACATATTTTTTTCTATTTTGAAATACATTTTCTTTCAAATTAATTATGATTTATTGAAGTAACTCATTCAATGTATGTTTATTTTTTGTAAAAATAATATAAATTTCTTAAGTAAAAAAACTATTTTTTTTCTTTGCTAAGTTAGGACAAAATTTAAACACATTTTAAATCTTTTCATATTGTATATACTGAGTCTTTCTTTTAATCAGAAAAAAAAATGAAACGTAGCGCTGGTGATGGAGTTTTAAATAATGTGACACCGTGAGAAACTTTCAATTGTTTAAAACATTGTTTTGTTTACTGCTAAAAGGCAAAATATTAATTAATATTATTCTTGCCTTCAAACTTTTCTTCTTATTTCTCGGAGAATAATGACAAATTAATCCATTAATTTCATGCTAATTTTATTTTAATTTTAATTTATATTAAGCGAGGAATTACACTTTTTAATATCTAATATCTAATAAATATAATATTTAATTAAAATAACTTTGATAAATTAAGACTAATAATCTATAGATTTAATATCAACTGATATCAAAATATATTATGATAAACTTATATGATATCTTTTATGATAAAATAATTAAGTGACTTATTATATTGGTTATGCATATCATAATAATTCCAAGTAAAGATCGCAGATAAATAATGTGGTCATTTTATATTTTAAACTCCACTTGCTTTTAAATGAATTATGATTTATTGAAGAAAATCATTCAGCGCACAATTATTTCTTATAAAAATAAACCTAAATTCGTTAAGTACTAATAAATGGACAGTAATGTGATAGAGCCAATAACGATCAATTAATCAAAATGTAAGCAAAAATGAAACTTCCATTGTTGATTATGAATCCCCCTCTCATCTGTTTTGTTTTTAAACAAAGAATTAGTTTCAGCAACAATCTTAACGATGACAAAACTACAAAATTACAAAAACCTTGCAATTCTGTTCGATATCACGCCAGTCCGACTAATTAAGATTCCCTCGCACGACTCTTGGACCACCATATCTTTGTTATTTTCTAAGATCGGAAGATCGTAATTAACAGCACAACAGTTCCCTTCTTGAATAAAACAATCTAAGAAAAATCTTTGTTGCTCCAATGACTTTTTTTTTCTCATGTCCCTGTTGTTAATCTTTACTCTTGAAACATGCGTTGAGGAATCTATTGTTCTTAATTACAGAAACAACTAATTAAAGATTTTCTAAGTGCTCCTTGTAAATAATCGCCATCGTGACTGAGAGGTGTGGAAGTTTATTATTTTCAAGAATAAAAATTATTTTCTTCCAATGCTTCCAGTATTATTTTTACTTCTTTTTCTTTACTTTGAGAGATTCTAAACAATATATTCTTTCAAATTTGGTACGAGATATAATTGAAGGATTCTTTTTTTTTTCTCCTCTTGTTGTTCGTAGTTGTTGTAAAAATTTAACGAAGCTGGAAATTTTCACCAAGTGATTAAACTGTGCTAATGAGAAAGCTATTAGTTTTTTCTCCTTTAATTTCCAAGAATATCAGTACAAGCATCCAGAATTTCTAAAGGAGCCAAATTCAACGCCTGATTTGAATAACTTTCCACGCCATACAAATGGAAACTCGTTGCAAATCATGGAAAACGAAAATTGATCGTTAATATAAACTACCTCGTTAGAATTACGCAATTGGCTTGAATGGAAGGAGATAGGGAAAGAGAATGAGATTGGACACTTTTAATTTAAAATTCATAAAATTCATTTGCATATTATATTTGCTTTATCACGCTCTATTTATTATCATCCTCGCAAACTATACGGATGAAGATAATGAAGGAGCAAAAATTCAAGCAAGGCTTAAATAAGCACCTAATTTGACATTTTGTGAATGGCAAATTTATTATAACTAATGCGCTACAAGGAAATAAAGTCATTTAATTTAGGATTGAGTTATCATATTTCATTGCTTGGTTGATAGAATAGAGCGATTTGCAAAGTTTATTTAATAGAGTTTTAGAATTAAGCTATACAAGTTTTCAGAAAAGATTATTGTGTCTATTTTAGTTAGTAACTTTTGATTTTTCTTTGTTCTTAATAATAAATATATTTTTTAAATAATATTTCTAATATAGAATAATCTCATGAAGTTCACTATTTATTAACAAATATAATAAATCAGTATTGATCAATCTTTTTTTTTTTGGTCTCCTAAAATTTGTGTTCTAAATTTGATACATTTTTCTTAAACAATACAAAATAAATATATATATATATATATATATATATATAATGTAATCTTATTCGAAATTTTATCAATGTGTTAAAATAGTTTCCAGTGCAACATAAATATTTCTGCATTATTTGTGATTTCAAAAAGTGGCATACATTAAACATTTATATATTTTTTTATTTGAAAATTACAGATTTGTAATGCATATTTATTTTTATTTTATTACCAAGATTTTTGCTTACGGGACCAATATTGTAATGAATTCATATGCTATTTTTTTTTTTACTATTTACTTTTCCAGTCTATAACTGAGAATAAAAATAATTTTGGATTAACCTCAGTTAAAAGTTTTTAACTTTGCTATTTTTTTTCCTACCTTCAAGATAATTGAGGTCTAAAATTGGATTTTTTTTTTTTTAAAATTTTCTGTTTAGTTAAGTAATGTAATGTTTAATGTACTAAAAAAAAATTTTTAAGTTTTGTTGAAAAATGCTCTCTCATTTATAATTAAATATGTTAAAGTTTCTAATATAGCTTATATTTTATAAGCAAACCTTTAGATTGTTTGATATATATTTATTCATTACTCCATCCAATTTCAGTAAATCATTTTCTTTATTTTCTAAATCACTAGTACCCATGTGTTTTAAAGTCAATTTATTAATATATGTCACCAAATTAAGTTATATATGACGAAAGACACTAAAAAAAAATACACCTTTGTCGTTTAAATTAGAATAATATATAGATATATAGATCTTCATGATGCGCATAATTAATATGTTCATCGTTTTTAATATGTGGCAGAAAATGATGAGCACGATTAATACTAGGCAGTATCAGCATTATTAGTATTTAGACCGAAAATTACGTGCATAATTACTATGTAGACTGGAAAAAATGTAAAATAATGGATGTTAATTTAATGGATGCTAATGTCGTTGGAAGTTCAAGTAAAGCCACCGAGACCCTTTGTACCTTAATGACACAGTGAAGCTTTAGAAATACTATTGTTTGGTGTTTAAGTACATTCACATACGAAGGCCGAGCAGCATTGCAGATACCTCTCATGCCCTGCGCTCTTCATATTGAAATGGAATATCCCCATCCTATGTCCCATCACTCTTTCACTACCTTCTCCCTCGCGTAATCTAGTAATCTATTCAGTTGGTAGCACTTGACAGCCACAATAGGTGGTGACTTGTTTGAATTTCAGATGAGCAAGAGAAATTCTGGCGCGTTGCCCAAGTTTTGTCACGGCGCCATTGTCACCTTGCTGGCAATGATCCCATGCTGACGGGAAGATATCACCCCAACACCAATCATTGTCCAAGTTTCGGGAGGTAATAAAACATGCCCCAGGAAAAACTTGCTCAACCACCCACCAAATTCTGGCGCCATCCTTGTGCTGGATTACCTGCTAATTATATTCGCTCAGATGATTCTTTTGTTTCCCTACGTAGTTCTCCACATTAACATCTTTCCTGAACATGCTTAGATTTTTTTAAATATGTTTCGTTTGTTTGTCTGTACCTTGTAGTGCATGCAATAAAGTATAATTAAAATGAAGTAAATTAAATATGGTTTAATTTTTTTTCTAAAGTGCATGTAATTTCTGAAATGCACATTGTATTTTTGTATTTTTTAATTTTCTTTTGAAGTTGCGTCGCATATTACCCTAATAGCGTAAACATAAATGGAATTAAACCTCGATTTTCTACTTTTGTTCTATATCTACAAAAGTCTCTGAAATCTCTAGCAAATTATACTTCTGTACTGTTCTGAGATGTCATTAACGAGTTATGTTACATAAATATAAAAAAAAAAGATAATTTCTTTCATTTTGAAATTCGGTGACACATTTCTCCTATGTAATAGTTACATAGAACATGAGGCAAACAGGAGGTGAAACTTTTTATAGAAAACTGAGAAAGAAAGAGTTATGAAACTCAAATTAATTTTAATTAACAGATAATATTAGCAAATATAAATTACATTTAATGTAATATATTTCAGTTATTAAAAACACTTTATTACTACTGGTAATGGTCTCAAAATAAAAACACATACTCTGAGTAGACGGTAAAAAAAAAAAAACTCAACTCTTTTATTCGACAACCAAAAGCCCTCTGCCCTGGTTACATTTCTTTCTCCTTCCAGTCAGCTCATGTCCACGCAGACAAAGATGTTTATATCCTCTGCCGCCAGTTTACACTTCGATTATATATATCTTTTTTTTACAAATTAAGAAGTGGAGCCTTTTATCCAACAATTACTAGGCCAATTATTATCCAATAATTACTAGGACTAATTACTATCCAACAATTACTAGGCCAATTATTGTTCAATAATTACTAGGCTAATTATTAGCCAACAATTTCTAGGCCAATATTATGTAGCTATTATCCAACAATTACTAGGCCCAATAATTACTTACTCACTAATTCTTTAGCAACAATTAATTAATAAGCAAACTTAATTATTATTATTAAATTAAGGGCTGAAACATTAAATTCAAATTTGTCTCTTTAAACTCACGTCAAAAACGAATACACATAATGGAGAATTAAAATGCAACAGTGTTATATAAGATAATCACGTACTTATGAATCTGGCAACATTTCACTAAAAATGTTTCATTCTTAAAAAGCATTACATTACATATTTTTCACAAAGCAATGTTTTTTGAATGAACGTTTGCATTTTAAATTTATTTTATCAGTTTTTCCAACTGGAAAAATAATTGATTTGATAAATTGTAACAAAATTTGCGTTAAAATGTTTTAGGAAGTATCTAAAAGTTAAAATGTTTTTAAAATTTAATTTAAATGTTGTTAGATGTTTTAAAGTATTTAAATGTTATCAAATTTATCGTCACAAATCCATTCTACTCTTCTTTAGAATGCATAATTTAAGAGTTGTTCTGAAAGTTTATGGTAAACAGGAAACTGTAATCGATTTTATTACTACATGCATCTTTACATGTAGTGTAAAGATGCATGTAGTTTACATGGTCTGTTTGGGACAAACATCTTTTGTATTCGCATTATTTGCTTACAATAAATAAAACATAATAATAATAAGCATTTTAAAATTTTTAAAAGCTTAAGCACTAAAAATTGAACTATATTTCATCATGAAAAATATGTTTAAGCTAAACATTAAAAAAAAAACCTTTTATTTCACTTATGTGAATATTCGAAGAATGTCACAGAACTAGTTTCTTTCATTCCTTTTTATGTCTTATAACCAAACAACTAAAAAAATCTGTAATATGACATATACGTTTTAAAGTTAAAGATATGCTGCATTTTTCCAAGTTATAAAGTCTTATTTATCTACTAGATTAAGCATATTAGAAAATATATATTGCTCAAGTGAGTAATAGAAATGTAACCAGTTTATAGTAAGATACGTCTAAATAATGGACAATCTTTTATTTGAAACAAATTTTGTTTCATGTTTAATTCCAAAAAGTATCCTTTTTAAAGAAATCTGACCACTTTTTTTTACTTTGTTATATATGTGGATATTTGAGAATTCGCAACTTTTATTCATGCTCATTAGGTCTGAAAGCCAATTAACACAAAAGCACATGAGTAATTTGTTTATCCATGTTCTAAAATGAAATAAAATACAAGATTTTCTCAAATTATAAGTGCTAAATTTTCTAATTATTGTACCACTCAGGTAGACATAGAAAATTATGTAAAGTGCAGTTTTTTATTAATTGAAATTTTTTTTTAAAATTTAAAAAAAAAAATTAGTTAAGATTTCCACATAAGTATTTTTTCAAACTCGAAAAATCCTATAATTTTATAATTTAAAAATGAATTTTCCGTTATTAAGAATGTATTTTTGGAAACAATTACCTTCCAATTGCTTAAACTGATACAGATATTTTTAATGTTAATCTGTTAATCCGTCATTTTTGGATAAATTAAATTATTTTATCTGCTTAAAATTTTACAATCATTACCTTTCGATTAACTATATTAACTAAAACTGTGAAATAATATTCATTTCTATAAACCTATATAAATAGTTATTCAGCTATTAAGGCAAATTGAATCTTTTCCAAATTAACTAAATTTTATCAATATTGGAAAACTGCATTATGCCTAAGCCAATATATTTCAAAACATTATTTTAAAGAATCCACAGTAAATTCAACTTCTTATTGACAATGACCTATTTTGTAATTTATAAAATTTCCAGTAGCTATTTATTGTAATAATATATGAATTTAATTGGCAATTTGGGATTTAACCTTCCCAAATAAATAACTAGAAATTAAACAAATCAACACATGTATCTTCAGTCATATAAATATCTTTTACTGTCTCTCAGATACATTCACATATATACTGTAAGTTTTATCGGAATAATTTAGCTATAATTCTAGTTTCCAATTGGTATTAAATATCTTATTCCCACTTAACTCTAATAAACATTTTCATTTACATGAATATTTAATTAAAGCTGTGATTTTAAGTTATAATAAATATATCATGAATGGTACTTTAATCAAGAATATTTTATGGAATGATTTTAAGCATAAAAATGGTATTTTCATCATGATTTAAATGTTTATTAGCTTAAAAATTTGCATTTAATATTAATTTGACTGATGTAAAACGCTGTTAATGTTAGCCTTTACGCATTAAGTATTCTAAAAATTTCCTATTAATATATGTGTGTATATCTATGCAAAAGTATATATGTTACTAAACTAATAATACAAATTTTTAAAAAAATTATACAAGTGTCAACTGTTTCAAGTGCATAGAATGTATTTAACTTTATAAAATTATTTGTAGAATAAGTATAAACATAAGAAAAAAAAATCTGTATTGACGGTATCTGTATTATTCGTATTTTCTTCTGCATTTCTAATTTCAAAGACTTAACTTTATAAATGTTTTTTTTTGAGATTCCTAATCTCCTTTTAAAATCTTAAAAATAACACATATTATATAAAACACAAATTTTTTGAAACGCGAGAAAATTTTCAGATATGCAAAATAAGTCATTTTAGATTAAATCAATTGCATTTTTCCATTGCATTGTCAATTTTATATTGTTTAATCCCATTTTGCTGTAATAAAACTTTAAACAGCGTTTAGTGAAAAAAAAATGATGATAATAGGATAATAAATAAAATATTGTAAAATTACATAAGATATTTTTTTTTCAATATGTGATTTATACTGTGGTCTAAAATTTCAAATTACACAAATAATGAATGCTTATTTTATTTAATGACAATCTTTATGAAAGTTCATTACTTTATCATCGATTGTTTTATACAATATTTTATCCTCGATTATGTAAATTTAAAATTATTATATCTAAAAACTTTGTTTCATAAATATAAACGTGTAAGCAGAGAGGTATTTTAACATTTTTTGATTAATTATTTGTTATTATATGTTACTTCTTTATTTCTTAAATTGAGAAGGCGTTTTTTCGGTAAGGCAAAGTTCTAAATCTAATTTTCAAATCTAAATGTGATTAAAAAAAATCATTGATAATATCTAAGACAAATTTAATGTTTTAAAATTGTAATAATCTACATTTCAAATCTTCAAAATGTTTAAATTGCAAGCATTATTCAATTCTTTAGAATCATTACAGCAAAAGCCACACTTTTAACATCTTTGAATTTGAAAAAGATATTTTGTGATAAATCTTTAGAGAGAAAAAAAAAATCCATCATTGTTAAAATGTAGGAATATATTTTACTGATAATAATACAGAAGACATTTATTTCTCGATTTTAAAACGGGATTTCATTCATAAATCCAATTTCAATATGAATAAAACTCTGATTTGTGTCACAATGGTAAAGTAGGCAGCTAGCGTGTTGCATGAGCGTGAATCCACTGACGGCGCCCAATGCAGTTATGGAATGAATCAATGATGTTTGCCAAAACTTGAGGAGTATGCCGAATCTACAATCATGCTGCTGATAGTACAAGTGTTTTTATGTTTCTTCTATATGGTATATAAATTTAGGGTAATTACCATGAGAAGATCTTTTAGAGGTTCATTTTACCTCTTTATCTCTCAATGGACTATTCATGAAACACAATATGTGCACCAATGTATAACATAATAATAATAACCTGAAATAATCAGATTTATATATTAAACTATTAATGTATTTTAGGTAGGCTTATTGCATTAAAAACTAGTAGAGAAAAATTATTATTGAGATTTGAATTTTTTTTTCATAAAATTTAAAATCTGAACAGTGAAACATGAAATGTTTTGGAATTGCATATTTTTCACATTGAAGATAGAATTGTCTTCCATCATATTAAATTACTTTTGAATCTACAATGAATAATGCAATGTAATGCTTAAGCCAATTTTGTTAGAAATTTTATAACTGTTCTTCTAAAAATCATTAATGGTTAAAATATTTAAGAGCCGTGCAGTTATGCCTAAAGGTCTTTCTGAAAGGATATCCCATTAAATATATTTCTCATCATATATGTATGGGCAATATGTATAGGCTTGCAGAGGGAGATAAAGAAATTGATGTTACTTTATAATGGAATATGTTTGTAGAAATGACACAAACGTTTGTGAAAATACCTTTGAATTTTCTATTACTCTTGCTGAACCCTAATTCGTTCACTTATTGTAAAACGTTTAGTCAATAAATATGTGTTTCTTTTGACTTACATGTCTGTCTTACTTACCTATGGTTGTTCGTTGTTCTCTTTTATCTGCTTTTACACTTTCGCAAGATATTTTAGAGACACCCTATTTAATTATTTATTTATATTTATATGCTTATTCTAAATCAAAATTGATGCTTATTTATTACAAATTCGCTTTTACTGCTTTAATTGCTGGTGCGGTTTTAAATTTTAACAATCAGCATAATAAAAATTATTAGTTAACATTAAAATGATCCTAGAAAAGAATAATAATTTCATTAAGATAAGCTGGTTGGCGGATGAAAAGCAACAAGTAAAGTAAACCAAAGGTTTTTTGCCTTTTACATATGTTCACTTTTGTTAATTTTGCATGTTCTAAATTCAATATGTTGGATAAAAATTTCTTCTTTTTTTAGTTTGAATATTTGCGTACTTCATCAGATTTATACTTGAAGATATTCGTTCATTTTGTGGCGGCGCAGGAACCAACATTCAGCCATCTAACTGACGTTATATTATAAAATATTAGACTAATATAAATAAATCATTAGTTAAGCATAACATAAATAACCATGTATGGAAAATACTGAGCAATTTCCAAATGTATCTTCTCTTTAAGAAACATGAAAGATATCTTGAAATGATTAAGATAGTCTTGAAATTAAATATCTAAATTTTATTGTATAAGATATATCTTGCTTTTCCCCATAGATTTACGGGCCACTTTAATAGTTGTCCTGACATTTTATCAGTTGTTGGGTCAAGACATGAAACGAAAAAAAAAATGCAGTTGAAGTTGTATTGGTTTTTTCCGTTGGTTATTCATGTATTTCTTTTTCACTTCCTTCGACTGTGGTGTAATATAATAATTATACTTTTTACTTTTTTTTAAGTTATTATTTAAATATTTTTTATTTCTGTAGTGCTAAGCAAAAATTTAAAAAAGAAATTAAATACATAAAATTGAATATTTTCTGTTGTTGATGGCTCTTAACCCATTTGGTAGACATCTAGATCAAGCCTATGAGCCTGTGTGGATCCATGAATGAAGGGAAAAGGGGGCAACTGTAGGTAAAAGTGATTGAGCACCCGTAGGTAAATTTCCCTTCTGTTTCTTTCTTTTTGGTTTGAATATCCGTTGACTTTCTCTCTTGAAAATATTCGTTTACGTTGTGGTGGTGCAGGAACCAATATTCAGCCATCTAAATGGTGTTTTATTATAAAGTATTGGACAAACATAACATGAATAACTACGTATGTAAAATATTGAGCAATTTCCAAATGTACCTTCTCTTTAGGAAATTTGAAAATGATTAAGATATTCTAGGAATTAAATATCTAAATTTTATTGTAAAAGATATCTTGCCTTGAATGCTGCATTTTTTAGAAACTTTTTAAAAAACTGCATTTTAATTTACAGCAATCGTTTCTACTTTTACCACTTGAGATAAATTTCTTCAATTGACCTTTCCGAATCCATCAACGTGCTAATGACGAAGGGGAGAAACAAAACACAAACAAGAAGACAGGGGAAACAAACCGAACTAGCCGAAATCCTCGAAACTCACCGCAATTTGCCTTCGGTGGGGAGTGCTTTCATTATTTCGGCATTAGCATTTCCAGAAAAATTCCAACCCTTGGCATTTAATTAAATTTCCAACAAGCTCTGTCTGTTTGGAGCACTCGTTTGAAAGGATTTTCGGCGTAGTGTTTTCTTGGATTTGTTGTTTGTCTTGTGGAGTGACGCATACAGGGAACCCTTGAGATTTCGGCGGTCTTCCACGAGGGTGTTTAAGTGTCGCTTATTGATTTTTAAGACTGCCTGCCCTTTTTTCCCCATAGATTTACGGGCAACTTAATAGTTGTCTTGACATTTTATCAGTTGTTGGGTCAATACATGAAACAAAAAAAATATATTCAGTTGGAGTTTTATAGGTTTTTCCATTCGTTATTCATGTATTTCTTTTTTCATTGTGATTTAATATAATGATTATACTTTTTACAGTTTTTGAAGTTTTTAATTAATTACTTTGAATTTACTACTGTAGTGTAAAGCAGAAACTTTTAAAAAATTATTTAATTCATAAAATTTAATATTTTCTGTTGTTGTTTCTTATCCCACTTGATAGACATCTAGATCAATCCCATGAACACATGTGGATTCATGGATGAAGGGAAAAGGGATAGTTTTTATTGTGATGAAGTACCCGTAGGTAAAAGTATGACTTATCTCCGTGACACTAATTTATTTTACATGGTATTGTTGTCAGCCATATGCCCGACGTTGCACAGTCGTATTAGTCCGAAACCTACTACTAAAGGGGATTCCGAACAACTACAAACATACGTGGCAACGCCGGGACTGGAACCCGAAACCTGTGGCCCAGAATAGCAAAGTGCTAGTCGATCGGCCATTCAGGATTGTTCTTATCCCACTTGGTAGACATCTAGACTCAGCCCACGAAGCACTGTATAGACACATAATTGGAGGGAAAGGAGACAGCTTCTGTTGTGATGAAGCATCGTAGGTAGAAGTCTAACTTGACTCCAAGACGCTCTACAGTCGTAAGAGACCGGAACTAATGCTTAAAGCGGATTCCGAACCTCCACAAACATCCATGGCAACGCCGGGACTGGAACTCGAAACTGTGGCACAGAGGGCCAGAGCGCTAGACACTCGACCATCCAGGTCCTGAAAATTTTCTATGTCTATGTCACAATTGTACTTTGGTCAATATAAATCAAAATTACGCAAGTAGGTCAACAATTTTTAACTTAATCCAGGACTTTATAATTTATTGAGTAAAGAAATACTATGAAAATATTTTCATTTGTTATTTCTCAGAGAAATAAAACTATAATAGGTTATTGCCGACAATGTAAGTTTTTATAATAATAACATTGTTTTTATAACTGATAACATTTGTAAGGATCAAGATAGTATAGCGAAATAAGCTGGTAGAATTGTTTCAAAATATATGCCTAAGATAAAAAGGTCAACATCGACCTTTATCTATAGAACAAATAGGATATGCAGCATAATGGTCTAGGACTTGCGCTATTGAGCCATTGATGGCGCAGAAAAATCTTTGTTTATTAAAGAATAGAGATAATTTAATAAACATTAATTTATTATGTTATTCTATTTTAGAAATTCACTAGAATCATTAATTTGTAAGTAATCTGTAATATAAATGTGAATGTGTTTAAATTTTAGTATGAAAATAATTAATACTTCCTTTCAAAAATGTTTCGAAAGGAAACAAAACTTCATGTACTTCATTTCGTATATATTCATCGTTATTTTGTACTGAAATTGACCTAAGTAATTATTTTACTATTTTTTAGATTTTTCCAATAAATGTAATTTATTTTTGTTTGAATTACTAATAATTGTTTTAAACACAAATTCTTGACTCAGTGTTATAATGAATTTCACCTTATAACCCCGAGTAAAATTTATTAAAGTTAAATTTATTAAGTTTACGAGTAAAATTTATTAAAGTTAAATCAACTTATGGGGATATGACAATATTGGTGATATATATGACAATACTAGGTGATATCAAAAAACAAGTAATTTGTAACACTTTAAATTAAAATACATTTTACTGTTAAAATTAGCTAAATATAGACATTTTAATCCTAGATAAATTTAAAGTACCAATTTAAATAGATAATAAGTTGTTATATTTATTATATAAATATTTGTAATCAATAAAAAAGTGTCATATTGTAGTGTGAATTGAATGGAATTTCTTTCTGTAAATTTATTATATTACAATATCAAATATTTTTCTTAAAAAATTCAATATTTATTTAGTAGCATTTAAATATGGCCATATGTTTAATATATATTTAATATGCTTTTATAACTTTTATAATAAAATAAATTTAAAAAAACTCGGTCGTTCAAAAAAATGTTACAATCACCTTATTGATAATTTTTCATTATATTTCTAGGTAGATTTCTTAGAAATAAAAATTTGATGGTTAATTGAATTCTTCGAATTGATTTTGTAAAATGAGTGTTAGTCAATTGTGAAAGTCAAACATATTGAGTAAGTATAAAACACAATTATAAGATTCTCACCCAATAATCTAAGTACTAAAAAAGAAACAGAATTGGGAAGGCTAATCTTTTTAAAGAAGACATATGTTCCCTTTTCTTCTAATTTTGTTTTTGTTCTTACAGTTTCTTTGCCGAGGGGGAAATTAAAAAGACAGCCAGCGAAACAAGACAAACAAACGAAGGCAAGTGTTGTCTGACGAAATGTTGGACATGATTAGTTTTTCTAATGCGTTGATTCAATTGATGCAGTGGGAAACTGTTCCGCAGAATAGGGTTTCAAAAAAGAAATGCTAGCACTCATTGATTTTAAGTGAAATAGAAATAGAATATCCATATTCAAATACACGATAATTCGCAGAATGTGATGGTATTTAATTTATAAAAGCATATGAAAATATTTTTAGCTGTCGGAGTGATATCTGATATTAATTAAATTTAAAATATGCTCATTTCAAATTATATATACTTAAACAATATGTTTTATAAAAATTTAATTTTTTTACCATCTTAATTACTAGCTATGCATTTCTAAATAGCAGAAGTTTTCAAGGTTGATAATTATTGTTTCAGCATAATTTCCATTTTAAAAAAATCTAAGGACATTTTGAAATACACGTTTGGGTCAATTTTAAGTGAATATGGATCAAAATATATAGGAATCGAATTATCAGTCATAAATATGAATAGTACATATGAATCGAAATATAGCATAAATGAATCGTACATATGAAACGTAATATAGTATAAAGGATTACTACATATGAATAGAAATATTGTATAAAGTAATCGTACATATGTTTCGTAATATAATGTAAATGTATAGTACTTATGAATCGAAATATAGTATAGATGAATCGTAATATAGTAATAAAATATATATGAATCGTATACCGTAGTATTTTGATGATATGAAATAAGATAATTTATCACTGTATACTTTCCATGCCATCGGTTATTTTTTATGTTTTTAAAATTTTAAACTCCATTTCAAAACTGATGAAAAAAGTGATACAATAAATTGAAATTCACTTAATATGGTTATTTTTGTTCAATTTGATTTATAAATGTATATTATAATGATTCAACGGTAGATTTTAAAATTTCTTTAAATATTAATTGAGATTCTGCTATCATTACTGTATTTAACAAAATAAAATGGAAATTGTTTGCTGTTAAATGTTTTAGTTTTACAAGATTTTTAATGTAACAATAATTGTATAAATGTGCCTAGAAAATAACAAAAATAAATATGAAATATTTAAAAAAATAACAAAAATAAAATCACATATGAATTACATCAATCATTTTTTTCATTTAAAGGAATTCATGATATATAACATGGAAAAATACCATAAAAATCTCTTGTTTTTTTATAGGAAAAGTAAAGACATTTTAAAAACTATTTTTTTCTATTACTGATATCAGATTTTCTTGAAAATCATTTTTCTTGTAATCCAAAGCCACAAGAAAAAATGACTCTGTGAATTTTCCAATGTTATATGATATAAACGTCAAGAAATCTACTTCGAAGAATTCTACTACTCTTTACTCGAAATCTTGAAATATAAAATTTTACATTATATATAGAAAAAATATCATTTAAGGTTGAATATTTTTTCCCTTTAAAAATAAAATTAAATATTTTATGTAGTTTCTGAAATCAATCTTTCCCATTATATAATATACAAGAATTTCAAACATTCCACATTAATATTCCACAGTAATGAAATTTTTCAATTCCTTCTATTAGCTCACACTCTCCCTATATATATCTTGTTCAAATGTTCAATCGTTAATAAAATACTTTTTATTCATCCGCTCAAGTTCCAATACATTTTTTTTTGAACTTGTAGTGGATTGACACTTCATGTTAATACAGTTCTTTTAAATATTATTTTTTTTTTTAGATTTAATTTGCATATATCTACCAATAGATGGCGCCAGATAAGATTAAAAAAAGTGAATAAAAATTATTTATAAAGGACTTTCTGCAATATAGTGTGAAAAAAGTAGGAATTGCCTTTAATTTTTTTTTTATATTACTTGTTTTCTTTAAAAACAAAATTTTTTGTATTTCCTGTAAACAATGTTTCCCATTATATAATAAACAAAAAATTCAAACAATCTCCATTAATGAACCACATTAATATTTCACAGTAATGGAATTTTTTTATTTATTTAATTAATAATTTATAACAACATAGTGATATTTAATATTAAACAAACGCAGATGTTTTATTTTTCAAAGCATATGCTTTTGAGCAAATGATCGTCGAATAAAATTAGCGAATAATTGAGTAGGATTTAGCAATTAGAGTCCATAAAATTATATATCATTTCGGGTTTCAATGCCTTTTCTAGAATACTGAATATGAATGGGTAATTAAACGAAATAGTTGAATTTTGATATATAATATTGGAAAAATACCACAAAAACCCAATCAGGAAGTCCAATGATACTTTAGGATTTTACATAAATTTACATGATTTATAAGCATTAACAGTAACAAAAGCAATCATCACAGGCTAAAAATATCATTCAATGTTGAATGTTTTTCATGAATATGAACATCTTAAAACTAAAATTAGTTTTTTGTAGTTCCTGAAAGCAAAATTTAAAAAAAAAAATTCCTGAAATTCTTATAAAATGGAGAACAAAAACTAAAAAGTACATTATTTTTCAACAAATATAAATTGTTATTGTACCTGGAAAATATTTTATCACTTTTCTGTTTGTTATCTAATTTCTTATAGTAAGTTCATAAAATTTACTATCTAAAAAAATCATTTTTATAAAATGTCGTATTTGTGATAAATAGAAATGAAAAAAATATAAATCTTGTACATAAATAAATCAGGTAAACTTTCTGAAAATAAATTTACATCAGTGTTAAGAGAAAAATTCTAAACCAAAACTTGCATTGATAAAATAGTAATTACTGGGAAAGAAAGCTAAAATAAACGTTGAAAATCTTTTCACTAATTGCAATTAGAAAGGATTTTGAAATTAAAAATATATTGGAATTTATTCATGAAAATTTTAAAAACGTTTAATTGAAAAGACAGTTATATATTTTTAAAATGTAACATATATATTCACTAAATTTTGCTTTTCAGTTTTAAAAATACTATTAACAGAAATACTGAATAATTAATGAAATAAATAAAAACCGACGCTCCATATCCAATTCAGAAAATGCATTTTTCATTATAAATTTTTCTTTCATGTAAATAAATGGTGTTATACTACCAGATATCTGTTTTGAAAGACTTTTCTAAGAATTTGTTTTATGGTTACTAATAATTTTTTCAATTCCTACTATTAATTCACACTCTCCCTATATATATTTATATATCTTGTACAAATTTTCAATCGTTAATAAAATACTTTTATTCAGCCACTCATCAAGTTCAAATACATTTTTTTAAACTTGTAGTGGATGACACTTGATGTTAATACAGTTTTTTAAAATATTAATTCATTAATTAAATTTAATTAATTAATTTTAGTTTTATATGGGAGAAAAAATGAGTGTTCTAGTCTGAATCAAGGAGGAAACAAAATGGAAAATGAAGCATGTGAATAAATTAGTGAGAGAGAGAAAGTGTGTGTGAGAGAGACAATTTTTTTCAACTTAAAAAAATGAATGAAAATTATTTATAAAAGACTTTCTGCGATAAAGTGAAAAAGTAGGAATTGATTTTAAATATTTTTTTTATTTTACTTGTTATTTGCAATGAAGCAATTTTAGAAAACCAAAAATTTTATTTAAATGTCTTTTATTTTTGTTGCCTAATTTCATAAATATGGTAATAGGTAATGGTGTTTGGTAATATAGTTTTCATAAATATGGTATGGTAATAATTTCATAAAATGGTTAGATATAAAATATATATATTTATTTATATATATTTTATATCTAAATAAACATTTCATAAAATAACTTGTTAGTGATAAATAGAGAATTGACCAATATAAATCTATAAATAAATAAAATAGAAAAACCTTTTTAATAGAAACTTACTATTCTAATATTCTACTCTAAACTTTACCTTCATAAAATAGGAATTACCCATAAATTAAGCTAAAAGCTAAAATAAAATAATTCGCTTTATTGGCAAGTTTACTAAAACAGCATAAAATGAATCATAAAAAAAAAAAAAAAACTTACTATTATTATGAAAGCACTTACTGAACTTACTATTCTAATATTCTACTACAAAAATTACATTCATAAAATAGGAATTAACCATAAATTAAGCTAAAAGCTAAAATAAAATAATTCGCTTTATTTGCAAGTTTGCTAAAACAGCTTAAAAATGAATAATAATAATAATAATAAAAAAGAAAGCTAGACACGATTTTTTTTCATTTCCAGCCCAAAACTTTTTCCTAAAAATTCTATCCCACAATCTGTTTAAGTACCTAGTATTAAAAAAATGACAACGAGATAGTGGCGCTGGGACATTAATATCGGAAAAAAGATTGTTACGATTTATCCGTTTGAGAATATGAATCATTTTTTCTCATTTTATGGTAAAAGAAAACAAATTTATGCCATCATTTTTCTTATATTTTTTACTGGGCGACATAAATTACTTTGTGTGGCCCATCAATTACAATTTTGTGGGTAAAATATTCTCCGCCATCGTTCTGTATTGCGATTGGCCAGTCTTGGAGATCATCGATCAATTACGTCTTAGAAACATTTATCATCGTTTCTAATCCAAGATGTTTCGGCAGATGTTTCGGAATACAACGCGTGAAGAATTACACCCGCGCTCTGACTTCCCGGGAAATGATATAGGGAGTGATTGAGGTATTACGGAAAGTCATTGCGAATACAAATTCTTTCTGATCTTTAATAGCGCATTAGGATATGGGGCTCCGAAGAAAATCCATTTCTTCCTATTCCAATACCAAATGTATTTATCTTTATAATCATAGTAAATACATTTAAAATGTGAATAATCATTACTGAAAGATTACTAAAAACACTTAATGGTTGATTTTACTTTATTTTTTAATGAAATAAATATGATTATTAATGAGTTTTTAATTTGTAAAGAGTTAAGCCAGAAATTTAAATTCTTTTCATTTGATTCTTAGATATCGATTCGTTTGATTTGATTCTCAGAATCAGATTCTCCTGGTTTGATTCTTAGATTGAGATACTTTTGATTTGATTCTTAGATTTAAATTCTTTTGATTGGATTCTTATATTTAGATTCTTTTGATTGGATTCTTATATATAGATTCTTTTGATTTGATTCTTAGATTTAGTTTTTTTTTATTGGATTCTGAGATTTACTTTTTTTTAAATTTGATTCTTAGATTTAGATTCTTTAGATTTGATTCTTAGATTTAGATTATTTTGATTTAATTCTTAGATATAGATTCTGTTGATTTGATTCTTAGATTTAGATAGATTTAGATTATTTTCTATTGATTCTTCGATTTATATTCTTTAGATTAAATTATTAGATTTAGATTCTGTTGATTTGATTCTTAGATTTAGATTCTTTTGATTTGATTCTTAGATTTAGATTCTTTGGATTTGATTCTTAGATTTAGATTATTTTGGTTTGGTTCTTAGATTTAGATTCTTTTGATTTGATTCTTAGATTTAGATTCTTTTGATTGATTGATTCTCTTCCAAGATGTTTCGGAATACAACGCTTGAAGAATTACACACGCGCTCTGACTTCCCTGGAAATGATATAGGGAATGATTGAGGTATTACGGAAAGTCATTCCGAATACAAATTCTTTTTCATCTTTAATAGCACATTAGGATATGGGATTCCGAAGAAAATCTATTTCTACTTTGTGAATCCTATTCAATGGATTCCAATACCAAATATTTATTGTATAGTTTTTATCTTTATCAAAGTAGTAAATGCATTTAAAATGTAAATAATGATAACGGAAAGATTAATAAAAAACAATCATAGGTTGATTTTATTTTAATTTTTAATCAAATTAAAATGTTTATAATGAGTTTAAATTTGTAAAGAATTATGCCAGCAATTTAATTTAGATTTGATTATTTCGAACGTTCATCATGTGAAGATCATTACTGAGCTTTATTTTGTCACATTTCAAGTTACATTTAATAACAGATGCATGCTATGCTTAAATTATATATTTCTATAATGGAACTCTTAATGATTAATTGTGTTATAAAAGAATCAGTAATAAATCTGTATATAAGAGTGAATTTTTATTATTTGAAATTTTTTTATAGAGTTATCATTATAATTTCCTATTATATATAAAATATTGTGACTAATGATTCTTGCAAACCCATTTTTTTCAATATAATTATTACCTGAAATTAGTTGCAACAGTCTCTAATTTTATATGCTTTAATAGTTTTCTATAAAATATAAAAATCTATAAATATATTCCCAATATTAAACTTTTATATTTAAGAATGAATGATAAATCTGATGGTTTGAGACGTATTGAGAGGTTTTTTAATAATTGTTATTTTATTATGCACACAACACAATGAAAAATTTAAATTTAGATTATAAATCTAAATTTTTAATTTTTAATTAATTTAGATTTTTAAATTCAGAAACTTTAAAATCTATACTTGGTTTACAAACTGTTCTCATTTACATAATTTAAGTTTAGAAATTTCTCGTTATTCATTTTTAAATTTTTGTGTTAAATTGTTTGCCTCATTTATCAATATATCAATATGGGATTGATGGATTCAATTACATTATCAACAATGTTATTAATTATTTTCTTTGATAATGACAAAAGATAGTGAGAGAAAAGAAAAAAAAAGCTGTTTTTAGTAACAATAGACGGGAAAAAAAGTTTTAGCAAAACAGCCTTACAAAGAAACAAATTTCAAGAAGAATAGCTAAAAAATGGTCAAGCATCATTAATCTCTACAAAGATAAATTAATCACACACTTTCATAAAATGATACATTATACCAATGTTTAGAGATTTTTCTTTCCCTTTTCAAAATATAAAAGTTTGTAAATAATGTTTATTTATTCTAAATAACTGAAATATGCCGTATATAATCATAAAAATCTAAAATTTTATACAAACAATTTAGTAACTGTGTTAATCTAATGTGTTTAAATATTCATACATTGTTTACAAGCCCTTCATTTTGATTTTTATATTTGTAATTATTTATTGTTTTAATATAGAACAAATTAATAATTTTCCTACAGGAAACAATAGTAAATTAATTTCAAGGTAATAGCAACAGTTAAACAAGAAAATTAATAACTACACGGATATTTAATGAAAAAACATTTTTTTCTAAGGAATTTTATAATATTTTGACAATCTTTCTGTGTGAACTTTTTTTTTCTTGTAAAGCCCTTTTCAATTGTAACATATGATTATATGAAGAATGCATTAATATATTCATATCCATAACATATATGAATATATAAGGAACACATTGAGTTATATATACGAGGTTGAGAACTTTACTGGATTTATAGATCAAACACATTAAATTTTAATTCTAATTTAGTTTATTCTTCATAAATATGTGAAAATTCAATAAATTAAGTCAGGCGAATTTAGCGCGATAATTTTAATGACGAATATATTTATATAAATGAACCAGATATATAAGAAATAAATTTTAAGCTGTTATTCGAAAAACTTCCTACAAACTAAAAAGGTGTAATTATATTTAATAACACTAACAAAAATATTTCAAATGATTTTTTTTTAATCAGCCTATAACTGGAACTCACATAAGTAGAATTTTATCCCACATTGTTTCATCATTCATAATTGCAGGTAATTTTCAAAAATGCACTTGATATTTTCACTGTTTTCTGGATTATTCTAGTATTCATTGAAAACAATATTAGAATAAGGCTGCGCAGAAGATCTACCTCCCCGTGGTGCACCTGGTAACACCTTTTAGTGGCTAAGGGATCTGCAACTTGGCATTATTGTTAGATTAATGAACTCTGTTTCAGCATGTTTTGTTGTATTATTTTGTTGTTGTTGTATGTTGCATGTTTTTTTTCGTTGTTCTTTTTTTTTGCTGTAACTGTTCATAATCTGCCATTGGAAATAAAAAAAAAATATTAGAATAAAAAATATTCACAAGCTTTTATTTTAAGACATTAGAATCATATTACTCTATTTATCACTACCAGAATCAACTATCATTTTATAATGTGGAGAACAAATGTAAGCCGCAAAAACCTAGATGAATATTAAAAAATAAAAGTTCAAATTTGACAGAAACTTTTACAAGTTGGTAAAGATGAATTTTTTTGAAATTTTATCTTTCCTTATGATGGGTGAAATTTCGAATTTTGATTTTGCGAACTTATAAAATTTCGTAGTAAATGTGAACGCTAATTTGAAAATACTAAATTGTTCAATTTTGTACCCTTAAAAATTGTCAGTTACTATTTATTCTGAGATCTAGTATATATTAAAATTTTATTTATCGCATTTAAACGAAACATATTATTTCGGTTCCTCTTTACTAAACGACAGCTTTAAAAAATAAGTAAAAAAAAAAAAAAGTAAGATTTTAAAATTAATTTATTACATACACTCTTCTAAAATTTTTTGTTTGTGTGTTTTTGTGTATTTTAATTTCTTAATATAAATTTATAATTGTGAAAATAAACAAAAAATAATTTGCCTTGTAGATTAATAGAACTAACAAATTAGAATACTAATGTCACTACACAAAACAAAGTTTTTTTAAATATATCTTGTAAATAAATGGGACAAACGATATATACTAATTTATCATTAATATTTTCCCACGCTAATGAAAATGAATAGAAACCTTCATAAAATATATTTAAATTTTAAAAATATTTTTCGTTTGTTTGTTTTTGTGTATGTTAATTTCTGAATATGAATTTCTAATTGTGAAAATAAAAACACTTTGCCTTGTAGAATAATAGAATTAATAAATAAAATACTAATGTTGCTACATAATACAATGTTTTTTAAATATATACGATATATTAATGGGACAAACAGAATATAATATAAATATCTCTTAAAAATTGTTTTTCTGTATATTAATTTCGTAATATGAATTTCTGTTCGCGAAAATAAAAAAAATAAAAAATAATAATTTGCTCTATAGATTAGTAGAACTAATGAATTAGAATACCAATGTTTTTTAAATATACCTCATAAATAAAGAGGACAAACATAATATATTAACTTATCATATTAATATTTTTCCGGGCTAATGAAATTGTATAGAATCATCTACACAATATTTCGCGGGAAGACTATATTAATGAAACAACACCAACAATTATGTATTTTTTGCCGACCGATAGCCGACTCCCGATAGCAATGCATGATTAATTGAATGAAGGCCGCGAAACAGAAATACCCGAGAGATGAAAACAAACATCGATACAATCCTGTGCGATGGCCCTTCTGTATTGATCTCGTCACCCGGACAACCAAGTCAGTTTTTATTTGGCATTCCTGCACCCTTTTTGTTATCTTGACAACGAGAATCTTTCCAAATATCCCAAGGATTTACTCGAGATTAATCCCATCATCTTGTTGCCCCTTGTCATTAGAGTTCCGTGTGCTCGCTCACCGTTTATAATTTAGGAGGTGACCTGAAAAAAATGTACCGTCCCCATGAAAAAAGATAAATAAGAAATGGTGCATTCATTCCGTTTGAGTATATCATGGTGTCGATAGGTGTTTTGTTGATATGATTTCTACAAAAAAATAAGTATGGGTAGATGGGAAAATTTCTTTGTTTTCATCATTTCCTGTAATATTTTTTTCTTAATTATATATTGTTTGAAAGAAATTTAATCAAACATGACTTCAATCCATATATCCATTAGAAATGGTGCATTCATTCCTGTATGAGTATCTGTATGTCATGGTGTGCAATATAGGTAGATCCATATTCCTTTTATGTGCAAATAATATACAAATTAAAAAAAGAAATGGCACATTCATTCCGTTTAAGTAACTACGAGTATATACCATGGTGTCGATATATGTTTCGTTGATATATTTCCATAAGGGGAAACTTCTTTGTTTTAATCCTTTCCTGTAATATTTTTTTCTTAATTATCGATATTGTTTATAAGAAATTTAATCACACATATGACTTCATTATAATCCGGATCCATCTTTCTTTTATGTGCAATATAATATACAATATTCTCATAAAAGAAAAAAAAGAAATGGTGCATTCATTCCGTATGAGTATCTATATATCATGGTGTCAATATATGTTTCGTTGATATGATTTCTAGAAAAAAAAAGTAAAAGCATAAGGGGAAACTTCTTTGTTTTAATTCTTTCCTGTAATATTTTTTTTCTTAATTATCGATATTGTTTATAAGAAATTCAATTAAACATGGGACTTTATTATAACCTGGACCCAATTACCTTTTATGTGCAATATAATATACAATATTCTCTTAAAAAAGAAAAATAAGTAAATGGTGCATTAATTCCGTTTGATTATCTATATATCATGGGATGTCGATATATGTTTCGTAGATATGATTTCTAGAAAAAAAAAGTAAAAGCATAAGGGAAAACTTCTTTGTTTTAATCATTTCCTGTAATATTTTTTTCTTAATTATCGATATTGTTTGTAAAAATTTAATCACACATATGACTTCATTATAATCCGGATCCATCTTTCTTTTATGTGCAATATAATATACAATTTCTCATAAAAAAAGAAAAATAAGAAATGGTGCATTCATTCCGTATGAGTATCTATATATCATGGTGTCGATATATGTTTCGTTGATATGATTTCCAGAAAATAATAAGTAAAGTAGATGGGAAAACTTCTTTGTTTTCATCATATTTTGCATTTGTTTTTTTTTCTTAATTATTGATAATGCATGTAAGGAATTTAATCAAATATGTGACTTTATTATAACCGGGATCCATCTTTCTTTTATGTGCAATATAATATACAATATTCCTATGAAAAAAAAAGAAAAATAAGAAATGGTGTATTCATTCCATATGATTATCTATATAACATGGTGTCAATATAGGGTTTGCTGAAATGATTTCCAGAAAAAAAACAAGCAAGAGTAGATGGGAAAACCTTTTTTTCATCATATCTTGCATTTGTTTTTGTTTTTTCCTTATTTATTAGAAAAAAATTACATGAAATAAATTTAATCAGATATGTGACTTTATTATAACGTGGACCCAACTGTATTTTATGTGCAATATAATACACAATATTCCCATGAAAAAAGAAAAATAAGAAATGGTGCATTTATTCCATATAAAAATTTATATATGTTGTTGACAATATATGCTGCATATATATGTTTTCCAGAAAAAAAAATAAGTAAGAGTAGATGGGAAAATTACTGTTTCCATCATATCTTGCATTTGTTTTTCCCTCTTAATTATTAATAATGCACGTAAGAAATTTAATCAAACCTGTGACTTTTATTATAACCAGGTCTCAACTATCTTTTATGTACAATATAATACACAACATCACCATAAAAAAATAAAAATAAGAAATTGTGCATTCATCCGTAATAATATCTATACATATATATCGTCATCACACCATGAATATCTATATATCTTGGTGTCCATATATGTGTTTGTTGATACGATTTCCACAAAAAATAAGTAAGAGTAGTTGGGAAACTTCTTTGTTTTCATCATTTCCTGTGATTCATGTGTGTTTTCTGATCATGTGTTTTCTGATTCATCATGTGTGTTTTCTGATTGTTTTTTTGTTAATTATCGATATTGTTTGTAAGAAAATTAATCAAACATGTGACTTTATTATAACCCTGATCCAACTTTCTTTTATGTGCAATATATGCAATAACCCACCCTGATTTCTGCCGCTTAATAATATAACCTTCACAAAAAATACCGTTGTTTAGCGCAGCATAGCCAAATCTAGCTTTTGTGCTATGAAACCCCACCAACCAACCAACCAACCAGCCCCTTAATTATCCCGATATAATGAGAGTATTCAGATGGGTTTCAATGAGGGACTTTTACAGATTCAAACGTTCTGAGTGCGATGGTATTTGTAATTTTCTTCTACAACCAGCACGAAGGGTTAAAAAGAGGTTAAAGTTTTGGGTCACAATGCACTTCTTGAACAAGCATACCTTCTGAATGTCCATGCCTAACTTTATACAAGGTAGAGAGAAAGGTGTTCAGTTATTAATTTAACTGCTCCCTGAAATGAAGCGGTTAAAAATATATTACATCAACAAATAAGTCATTCATTGTTAAAATAATTATTATTCTAATCTATTTATTCGATAAAAAAAACCAGAAAAATATTGATTAATGCTGGAAAACAATTTCAAACAATTCATACTAGGTATAAATAGCTTAAAGACTAACTTACGAACATTTGATTAAAAATTCATCTTATCAACTTTTATTTTAATTTTTTTAGCTTTCATTATTTATTAATTTTTTATTTTAATATCTTTAGCTTCCTATCATATGTACAACTGAATACTATTTTGTTGATTTTTTTCTTATTATGTATAATTAAAATTAATACACTTTATTTGATCTAACATATGTGTACACATTTAATGAAATGCAAACATTAATTTATAAATTAAATAAATTTAAACTATAATTCAATGAATATAATTTATAGTGAATCAACATAAAGCCTAAATTATAGTTTCAATACTTATTAATGAAATTTTTAAAATGTTTTTTGGCGAATAATATTCATACCAAAAAAACTATATTAAATATAATGCAAATTATTCTTTTATGCATTATTATTATTATTATTATTATTATATTTAATTTAATGTATAATATTTATTTGATTTACAAATTAGAGTTTGTATGATTTAATTTCTTTTTTAACAGTGTAATATCAAAATATGTAGCAAAATTTAATTTTGAGTATCAAATAAATTTGAATCTGTAATATTAAAATAACTAAAAAAAAAGGAAATTAGAAAATGATGCTTTGCACAAAGGATTAACATCTTCATTAAAATGAATAAGCACAGCATCGCTAAAATAATTATGATAAGAAATCCAGAGACATCTGGTAAGTGTACGAAGAAAATGGGCTTATAGCAAGCCTGCGAAATACCCTAAACTAATGACGATCGAATATCTGCCACATGCGGCCTTGCTCCTCTTTTTTTCCACAGAATAAGTAAATACTACAGACGGAAAAAAAAAGGGTGTTGAGGTCAGAAGCAGTATTGGTATGCACCTTTAGCAGGCCCAGAGAATGGAAATGGAAGTTTGCCAACTGAATCTCGTCGAGCTCTGTTAAAATAATTAGCCTCATCAGCTAGGGATCCTAATTTGGTTAAGGTGACTCACTTAAAGGGATTCTTTCTAACAACTTTTTGGGCGCGCGTGATTGTTTAAACACCGTTCAATTAGTATTCCTCATGGCAATCGGTTTGAATTAATAACAGTATGCTTTTTTTATTCCATTATTTCTTTTTTTCTTCTACTCTAAATATTAAAATCTATAAAAGAATGAATGATAAATCTGCGTATTATTAACCGTATTTTATCAGTATCCGTATTTATTATTATCCTCATTTTATAATGATCGTCATTTTATTATGCACGCTTATTACACACGCGAATTATCATACTTGGACTTTCGAACTGTTCTCATTTATATAATTGCTGTTGCAAAATTTATCATTATTTATTTTTAAATTTATGTGTCAAAATGCTTGCCTCACTTTTGTATGTATGGGGTGAGGGATTCGATTACATTAGCAACTATGTAGTAATTAATTTTTTTGGTAATAGACAATGTATAGCGAGAAATAGAGAAAAAAAAATTTATTTAATTCAGAATATTTATTTGATTTAAAAAATTGAGTTTGTATGATTTACTTACTTTTTTAACAGTGTAATATCAAAATATGTAGCAAAATTTAATTTTGGTTATCAAATAAATTTGAACTTGTAATGGTAAAATAACTTCCAAAAAGCCTTCAATAAATGAATAAACACAACATCGCTACAATAATTATGATAAGAAACCCAGAGACACCTGGTATGTGTAGGAAGAAGCAAGAAATGATGGCTCATACGAAAAGAAAATGGGCTTATAGCAAGCATGCGAAATACCCTAAACTAATGACGATCGAATATCTGCCACATGTGGCCTTGTTTGCCTTTTTTCCCACAGAATAAGTAAATACTACAGACGAAAAAAAGGTGTTGAGGCCAGAAGCAGTATTGGTATTCACCTTTAGCAGGCCCAGAGAATAGAAATGGAAGTTTGCCAACACAATCTCGTCGAGCTCTGTTAAAATAATTAGCCTCATCTGCTAGGGATCCTAATTCTGTTAAGGTGACTCACTCAAAGAGATTCTTTCTACCAGCTTTTTTGGGCGCGCGTGATTGCTTAAGCACCGCTCAATTAGTATTCCTCATGGCAATCGGCTGGAATTAATAACAATATACATTTTTTCCCCTTCCATTCTTTCTTTTCTCAGTCTATGCGTAAGGTAATTTCACCCGAAAACTTACTAATTTTCTCCCAAGAATATTTGGATGATTAATAAAGGGATTCAATGAGGTTGTATCATTGAATTCAAGGGTTGAGGAAAGAATGGCGAGGAGAGAATACGATATTAACTCTATAAATGAGACCTGGGGAATTCTTTGTTGCAACTTGTTATACGAGTATTTTATTTTTATATCTTCCAGACTTTATTAATTCTATTTTGTAGCTCGTCAGGTAATGCAGTTTATCTTTCAAGTTGTATACAAGAATATTTCAGCTTAATCGGTTTTATCTTTATGCTGTGTTTGTAAACTAGTTATCAACTTATGCTAGTTTGAGCTAGGTTCGGAATTTTATTAATCGCTACATTAATATGAGCTGCATATACTCTGTATCACTTTACACGCTACAAAATAAATAAAGACAAAATTTCCATACATAAATGTATAAATTTAGTGTTATCTTTTGTTATGTAAAGGCGGTATCTAGGAATACTTATAACAAAAATTAACACAGCATGCATTTATTTTGTTCATTACATTTAATATACTGAATCTAATTTTATCTGCGTAACCAAAACATAATTCTAAACTTAAATCCAGAGCGGCTTTTCAAGTACAATTTAAAACAAAAAAAGGTTTTATTTCTTCAATTTCATTCCACTTTGAACATTTACTCAGCAATCCCGGCTATACAAAAATCCATCCATAGTTCATGCCGATTTGCATCCAGAACCACCTTCTATCTCAGTGCTTCGAAAATGTATACTTCTAAAGGCATCAGTAGCACGAGTCAACTACTTCATGCTGTCTCAATCTCACACATTTATGGGTGTCTTATTCTACATGGAACAAAGAGGAATGCACTGTTCGCTTTTCAATACATTTGATATACAAAAAAAAAATATATTAAATATAATGCACATTGTACTTTTATATATTATTATTATTATATTTTGATTTAATTTAGAATATTTATTTGATTGAAAAATTAGAGTTTGTATGACTTAATTATTTTTTTAACAGTGTAATTTCAAAATTTGTAGCAAAATTTAATTTTGAGTATCAAATAAATTTGAATCTGTAATGGTAAAATAACTCCAAAAAATAAATTAGAAAATTGAGGTTTGCACAAAGTATTGAAAGCAATCATTAAATGAATAAGTACAGGATCACTCCAATAATTATGATAAGAAATTCAGAGACACCTGGTAAGTGTACGAAGAAGCGAGAAATGACGGCTCATACGTAAAGAAAATGGGCTTATAGCAAGCCTGCAAAATACCCTAAACTAATGACGATCGAATATCTGCCACATTTGGCCTTGCTCCCCTTTTTTTCCACAGAATAAGTAAATACTACAGACGAAAAAAAAGGTGTTGAGGCCAGAAGCAGTATTGGTATGCACCTTTAGCAGGCCCAGAGAATGGAAATGGAAGTTTGCCAACACAATCTCGTCGAGCTCTGTTAAAATAATTAGCCTCATCTGCTAGGGATCCTAATTCTGTTAAGGTGACTCACTCAAAGAGATTCTTTCTACCAACTTTTTGGGCGCGCGTGATTGCTTAAGCACCGTTCAATTAGTATTCCTCATGGCAATCGGCTGGAATTAATAACAATATGCATTTTTTTCCCTTCCATTCTTTCTTTTCTCAGTCTATGCGTAAGGTAATTTCACCCGAAAACTTACTAATTATCTCCCAAGAAGTTTTGGATGATTAATAAAGGGATTCAAGGAGGTTGTATAATTGAATTCAAGGGGCTGAGGAAACAATGGCGAGGAGAGTACACGATATTAAGGCTATAAATGAGACCTGGGGAATTCTTTGTTGCAACTTGTTATATGGGCGTTTTCTTTTTATATCTTCTGGTGTTTATTAATTCTATTTTGTAGCTCATCAGGTAATGCAATTTATCTTTTAAGCTGTATACAAGAATATTTCAGCTTAATCGATTTTATCTTTATGCTGTGTTTGTAAACTATTTAGGGATAGGTTCGGAATTTTAATAATGGCAACATTAATATGAGATGCATATACATTGTATCACTTTACACACTGCAAAATAAATAACGGAAACATTCTCATGCTATATATTTATAAATTTAGTGCTATCTTTTGTCATATAAAGGTGGTATCTAGGGGTACTTAAAACAAAAATGTACAGGGAATGTATTTTTTTTTCATTTCATTTAATATATTCTATTTAATTTTAGCTTCTTAACCAGTAGATAATTCGAATTTAAACCAGGGCGGCTCTCCTAGTAAAATTCAATACAAAATAAGATATAGATTCTTCAAATTCATTCCACTTTAAACATTTACGGCACCTGAATGGACAAATGTTATCTGCTGTTATGTAAAGGCGGTATCTAGGAATACTTAAAACAAAAATGAACACAAAATGTATTTTTTTTTCAATACATTTAATATACTGAATCTAATTTTATCTTCTTCACCACTAGATAATGCGAAGATTAACACCACAACGGCTTTTCAAGTACAATTCAAAACAAAAGAAGTTTTAAAAACTTCAAATTCATACCACATTGAATCACTCAATGTGGAATAAATTTACACAACTCAGTAATCCCGACTATACAGAAAATTCATCCACAGTTGATGTCGATTTCCATCCAGGACCACCTTCTATCTCAGTGTTTCGAAAATGACTACTTCTAAAGGCATCGGTAGCACGAGTCAACTACTTCATGCTGTCCCAATCCCTCGCATTTGTAGGTGTCTAAGGATACTTGGAACAAAGAAGAATGCACTGTTCGTTTTTCATTACCTTAGTTATACAAGTAAACTATATTAAATATTATGCACATTGTTCTTTTATATATTATTATTATATTTTGATTTATTTTAGAATATTTTTTTGATTTAAAAATTAAGACTTTGTACGATTTAATTACTTTTTTTAACATTATAATTTCAAAATATGTAGCAAAATTTAATTTTGCGTATCAAATAAATTTGAATCTCCAATGGTAAAATAGCTAAAAAAAATTAGAAAATTAAGCTTTGCACAAAGGATTAAAGCCTTCATTAAAATGAATAAGCACAGCAATGCTACAATAATTATGAAAAGAAATTCAGACACACCTGGTAAGTGTACGAAGAAGAGAGAAATGACGGTTCATACGTAAAGAAAATGGGCTTATAGCACGCCTGCGAAATACCCTAAACGAATGGCGATCGAATATCTGCCACATGTAGCCTTGCTCCCCTTTTTTCCCACAGAATAAGTAAATACAGACGAAAACAAAGGGGATGAGGTCAGAAGCAGTATTGGTATGCACCTTTAGAAAGATCGGAGAATAAAAATGGAAGTTTGCCAACGCAATCTCGCCGAGCTCTGTTAAAATAATTAGCCTCATCTGCTAGAGATCCTAATTCTGTTAAGGTGACTCACTCAAAGAGATTCTTTCTACCAACTTTTTGGGCGCTCGTGATTGCTTAATGACCGTTCAATTAGTATTCCTCATGGCAATCGGCTGGAATTAATAACAATATGCATTTTTTTCCCTTCCATTCTTTCTTTTCTCTGTTTATGTGTAAGGTAATTTCACCCGAAAACTTACTAATTATCTCCCAAGAAGTTTTAGATGATTAATAAAGGGATTCAAGGAGGTTGTACCATTGAATTCAAGGTGCTGAGGAAAGAATGGCGAGGAGAGAATACGATATTAAGGCTATAAATGAGACCTGGGGAATTCTTTGTTGCAACTTGTTATATGAGCGTTTTATTTTTATATCTTCCAGACTTTATTAATTCTATTTTGTAGCTCATCAGGTAATGCAGTTTATCTTTCAAGTTGTATACAAGAATATTTCAGCTTAATCGACTTTATCTTCATGTTGTGTTTGTAAACTAGTTAGTGCTAGGTTTGTAATTTTAATAGTGGTTACATTAACATAAGATGCATATACTTTATATCATTTTACATGTTATAAACTAAATGAAATAAAAAATTTTCATTATTTCCGCGTGGTTAAAATGTGTCTCAGAATAAAACTGATTTTATAATAATATTTGCCAAGTATCTCACATAATGGGAGTTGATGGATGAATATCCATATCATATAAGAAAAAATCTGGCAAACTTCTATCAGACTTTCAGACTTATGATTAAATAAGTACATATGTATACAAATGGAACATATACTATATCCTATTGGTTACCATTATCAGGAGTTTTATAATTATGTATGTATATGTGTATTCGGTTTTAGTTTCGTTGTAAATTTATGCACTTCGCATATTAAATAAATTCATTTCCATTTTTTTTTTCAATTTTTTGTCACTTATGCGTTATTTTTTACTGATATAATAAGTGTACATGTTATGCAATTACATGTTTGTAATATAAAAAGTTATTGTAATTCTAAAGCAAATTCTAACCAACAAAAAATTAAAAATATTTAATTATAGAAACAATCATAAATAGTGTTTTGGAGAAAAATTTCTAAAATCGAATAAAAGAACATCAAAATGTTTCAATTAGTATAAAATATATATAACAAACATATGGAGTTTTATTACTAAAATAAACTAAATGGCACCAATCTTCACACACATAAAAAAGACTTTCCTTCCTATTCCAAAATAAAACAGAATAAAATAATATGATTGTTTAATTATTATAATATTTCACTAGTTAATATTCATCTTTCTAAAACAAACAAAAAGAAACAGATATCTCAAAGAATAAAATATAATATAATAAATAAATTTTTCAGTATCCGTCTGGAGAAATGACATTCAGGAGCAAATAAATAATAATTAATTCCTTCTAAATTAGTATTAACATTAATACAATAAAATAAGCCAGTTTGATTAAATAATCTAAAAAAAGGAATCTAAAAAAAAATCTTAAAAAATACGCTACCTTTTTAAGTTATCAACAATAAGTATTTCAAGTACCTAGGATATCAGGAATTAATAATAGTAATAATAGTGTTTTAAGCAAAATAAAATTGCAATTATAAATAAATCTTTTTTTAAAGTAACATTTTAAAACCAAACACAATGAAAAAAATAGTTACTTTGACATAATATTATATTTTTAAGTGTAAAAACCCGTAATGACAATTAATATTAATTTCTTCATCAGAAAAATATGAAAACAAAGTTATTATCAATTTGTGAAACTGCAGGAAATCTTCTTGTTCGGAAAACAAATGCGATATAAACGTTTAGATTTAGGTGAAATATAATAAATTTGAGGGAGACTACAAATCATAGCTGTTCTTGCCTGGAAGTAGAGATTTTCTGAAATTTCTTTATTTGAAAACGGATATTTTTTGTCTTAAATTGCACAACATTTAGCTTCTTCACTATTAAATTCATTTTCAAGCCAGGCCGCCTTTTAACTTTTAACCAATAAGTAATTCCAATTTCAAACCAGAGCAGCTTTTCAGAAACAAAATCCGATTCAGATTTTTCAAATTCCTCGCACTTCAAACATTCACTAAGCCAGGGTTGACATCCAAAAAAAAAAAAAAAAAAAAAAAATCAATCTAGAGAGGATGTCGATTTAAAACCAGAATGGCAACCAAGCCAAATTACTCAGTGTCTCAGTAAATTGGCTATATTTGCGCTTCGGTAGTTGAGTCAATGACCTCATGCCGGCCAGACTCCCAATTTTTATAAATGTCGGTGGTGTCTAGGGTCATTTAAAACAAAGAAGAAGAGTCGGTAAATTTATCATTACATTTAATGCACACTAACTACAACTATATTTTCAATATGCTAACATAAAATTTAACATCATTAGCTATCTCGATTAACATAAAATGTCCATTGACATTTCCGTAGTCCACAGCGTCATCAAACATCCCCTACCAATCTCGCTCTCTTCTCTTCTTCTTCTCCTAAGTACAAAGCTACCTCACGGGAGGACCCAACTCTCCGTCAAAACATAAGAATATCATATATGCATACATATATATATATATATATGTATGCATATATGATATTCTTATGAAATTTTATCTGATACTTTTACAAGCATTCCTTTCAAATTCTTTCTGGATTCTTCAGTTGGTATATTCTTCTTTAATAAATCAATTAACGACTTTTAAGCTGATTTATCAATGGATCAATGTGAAATACGCAGCTTAGAGAACTACAGATAATACAATGTAATACAATTTGATTAAAAATTACAAAGATATTTATGAGCAGTTATTATCTGCCGTAATGGAAGAATACAAATTTATGGCGGGAGTGGACGTGGGCGCAGTAACACACGAGTTTCTCTTCTTAATTCTACAACCTATAATAATTAGATTCAAGTAATGCACTAATCCCTATTTACCCTGTGCTCTCATATTCTCTCTTCACAACAGCTAATTTCCTTATTTTCTTTTCTGTCATTAATTAATCTCTTACTTATATTTTCTGCTTGTATACTACCTTCGTTTCTCCATTTCCCAAGAACTGCAATACATTAACCTAAACAATTTAATGACTTGTTTTATACGAAACATTTTTCACAGTATTGGACTTTATGCTTTCCTCTCTGCCGTCTCAGCCCGTTAAATTCCTAACTCCTGTTAATAAAATGAATTAAAAAGACTCCTTATTTCTCACTCATTAGTTAAATCGTTGGCATTCGACTACACTTTCCTGCCGCTACCTTACTTTTAGCAGCTACACAAATTTGGCAAGATGTATATATTTTTAAAAGAAGTTTCAGTTGGGATGGAATTTTGTTAAAGTTTTCTGTGATTCCATCATTTTTTTTTTGGTTGTAAGCCTCTACTTCTTTTTTTTGTGTGTGCCAGTTTTGGAAAGTTTCCACCAGATCTGCTGTGTACGCCTTGTGTTCCAGTATTGCAGTATTTTTTTTTAATCCCCTTGGACTGGATTCACCTGTTTTTTCTCTTGTCTATTTTTTTCAAAAGTCCTAGATGCTGTGTACTTGTCTACAGTCCTTTGTTTCGCCGCTCACCTTCCTACAGTTTATTTTTAATTTTATGGATTAAAATAAAGGCAAATGGACAGGGAATGTTCTCTTGCATGTGCATTTACAACAGTGAAAAGTGTTTTGACATACGCATTAAGAATAAAATTAAGCAGTGAATGAAAGTATACTTTCATAAGCTGTAGCAACAAAACTGAAAATTATTAGAAAATGCAAACATCAAAATGTTGAACGACTGAGACTGCATTGGCGAAGAAAAAAGAATATAAAGTTAAATAAACCTTTTAAAATTAAATTTATATAAATAAATTTATAAAAATAGATTTAAGACATAGATTTGTACAAATAAATTTTAAAAATTAATTTATAGACATAAATTTAAAAAAAAAAATTATGCAAAATAATTGAGTGGTAATTAAATTAAATGATTTTTTGTGCGTTGCACGTGTTTATTTTAATTAGCAGCGTGGGAAAAATAAATAATGGTGTAGAAATTAAGGAAGCGTTATTTTTTGGAAGAAATGTGAGAGAAACATCTATTGTAGAGAATGAGTAGATATTGTAAACTACGGCATTTTTGTAATAATAGTGTTTCAAAAAAAGTGCATAATAGTGAACTAGGATTTCCTAGATTAAAAAGCATTGGATTTGAAATGTTTCTGTGGCACCATTTTCTAAAAGAGGTTTCTTAACTTATTTCTTTTATTGATGTTTAAAACTAGTATTTCAGTATTGCTACAGATAGAATTAATTCTGGGTAATTGATTAATGATGATATTACAATGTATTTTGATACCGATATTGCAATTCAAGGATGTATGTGCCTATTGTTTATGAGGTGTAATTATTGTCGTATGTCGAATATATTAATTTGTGGCTAGTTGTGAATATTAATGTGTGGACAATTAGCATGATGATTATTTGTATTAGTTGTCTTTAAAATATGCATGATTGTGTAAATTCCATACAAATATTTTGAAAGTTTGGATGACTAAAAGGTCCTCTACATAATTAAAAGTATATTTAGTAATTAGACAATAATATTTTCGAAATAGTGTAGGTAAATATTAGGTAATATTGATTAATATGCAATTCCTTGCGGGATCACCTTCAGTTTAGCTGTAAAGAATCTCATTATTGGCGATGTACTTACTGAAAATGCAGAGATTACAGAATTTTATCCAGTAATCGAAGTTTACTCTTAGAATACTTTGATAGCCATGGTTTAAGCTACTTTGGAAGATTTTAAGAGGAATGCTGGGAAAAAGATCCTTAACATCAATGGTATCAATAGAAGAGATATTGTTTGAAGTGTCAGTTAAAAATTTTAAAACAGGTTTATGGTTATTAAACCCCTGTATATTAAACCCCCGTATTATTGTCATAATGACATTAAGAACAAATTTAAGAAGATTAAAATATATCTCGCTTGGTTTGTATACATAAAGTGGTACCAAAAGCGATAAATTGATAAGATATTGGTGATTTGTGAAGTTTTGCATATATGGATATTTAAATATATATAATCTGTGATGTTTCATTTCATTGGAAAATCTATTGAAAGAAAATTTAACTCAAGTTCCATAATTATTAAGAGATTAAAACCATTTATAAACTGGGAATATATCATTCGACTTTTAGGCTTCTAAACCACTATGGAAATAAATTTAAACAGATTTTCCTGTTTGATAAATTTATTCATATTTTTATTATTAAACATACATATTGCCATATTAAAATTGTAATTTCACTCAAAATGCTTTTATGTTTAACTGTAAGAATTTTCAAATTCTAAATACTGTTTTTCAAACGGTTAAAAGAAACAAAAAAACAAGAATAAAAGTAGAGATATCTTTCACGAATTTCAAATGAATTTAAATAGATTTTCCTTCTTGACAAATTTATTCGAATTTTTATTATGAAATATGCAGATTACTGTTTTAAAATCATAATTCCACTTTTATATTTAACTGTAAGCATCTGCAAATTCTAAATGGTTAAAAGAAACAAAAAACATGAATAAAATTATCTTTCATGAATTCTGAAATTTTTGAATAACGTAAGGTAAAAAAAAATTGAATAACAAGATTGCAGCATAAATATAACTTTTTAGACGGTCATGAATTAACGTTTTTTTTTTTTTCAGTAAAGCCCATTTTTACTTCACCGTAATTGGTCGGTAGTTAGGAGGTTCACTATCAAGGCTAGCCTCTTAGGAAAATGACTTTTTCTCTTCGTAAGTAAAAGAAAATTGCCGCAAAATTTATCGAGAAAAGAACTTAAGTCATGGTAAAAAAAAATTCTCCTCCAGCATAAAATGCTACCCTTACTTTTTGGGGTAAATAGGTTTCTCGTGGTGAAAACGTAACAGGTCACTTAATGAAAAATGAAAAAAAAAAATGAGGAATGCGGTGAATAGTTAGAAAAAATTATCTTGAGCTTAAAGGAAGGAAAAAAAAAGTATGTATCGTAAAATAAAGTGCCCTGAGAAAAATAACGGTTGTGAGGGAAAGAGATTAAAATATTCTGCACAAAGTAAAAATAGCGTCACGCTATTGTGAAATTATTGGTTATCAACCAGCCAGATTTACGCGGGGATAATTCATTTCATCTACTAATCGTATTAATACAAAATGATTTTTTTTTCTTTTCCTATGTATGAATAATTTTTAAAAGAGGATTTTTTTTTTCTATCTTTATTTAGGGCAATGTAAGAAATGTTTACAAATTAATCGAATTAGTGGGATGGCTTTATTCAGGCAGATTTCATAAATATATTCATTTTTCTTAATTATTTTGCATGCTGTAAGACTCGTTTAAAAATCTTGTTTCCTCTAAGCACAAAGTAGACACGCAAACAATTCGGAGTAAATAAAACGAAATTGTTTAATCAAAAAAATAAATAATGTAATTGTAGTCATTTAAAAATTGTATGAAAACTTAGTTTAAATTCTGTTATTTATTATTAAAATAGATTAAATGTAAGGTAAAAATTTCTCTTGTGAGAAAAAACGAATTCTAACGAACGAATGCAGTTTTTCAGTATAAATGCAATATTTTACATTTAATATTCTTGTATGAATAAGCATATGTATTGTTTTGAAGTTAAAGAATATTTCTCTTATTAAAAAGTGCAATATTTAAAATTAATCTCTAATTATAAATTCAATTCACTTATACAATAAATAACTTAATGTAGATTATTTGATGTAATAAAATGTAACGAATAGTTGATAAAAAATCATCTATTCGACTTTTACTTTATTTTTTTATAAAATGGAAAATAATTTATTTTGCTTTATGTCAAATGTACAACAGAATACTTTTGTTGATTTTTTTCCTATTATGTATAATTAAAATTAATAAAATTTATTTGAATTAACACATGTATACAACTTCAGTGAAATGCAAAATTAATTTAGAATTCAAATTCATTTAAGCGCGAATTCAATGAATATAATTTTTTAGTGAGCCAACATAAAATCAAAATTATAATTTCACTATTTATTAATAAAATTTAAAACTTATTCGTATGAAACCCAAACAAAATATATTAAATATAATGCATATTGTTCTTTTATGCATTATTCATATTATGCTTTGATTTAATTTATAATACTTATTTAATTTAAAAATTAGAATTTGTACGATTTAATTACATTTTTTACCAGTGTAATTTCGAAATATGTAGCAAAATTTAAAATTGGAGTATCAAGTAAATTTAAATCTCTAATTGTAAAATAACTCCAAAAAAAAATAAAAATAACGAAATTAGGAAATTAAGCTTTGCACAAAGGATTAAAGCCTTCATTAAAATGAATAAGCACAGAATCGCTCCATTAAATATGATAAGAAATCCAGAGACAACTGGTAAGTGTACGAAGAAGCTAGAAATGACGGCTCATACATACAGAAAATGGGCTTATAGCAAGCCTGTGAAATACCCTAAACTAATGACGATCGAATATCTGCCACATGTGGCGTTGCTCCCCTTTTTTTCCGCAGAATAAGTAAATACAGACGGAAAAAAAAAGTGTTGAGGTCAGAAGCAGTATTGGTATGCACCTTTGGAAGACCCAGAGAATGAAAATGGAAGTTTGCCAACGCAATCTCGTCGAGCTCTGTTAAAATAATTAGATTCATCTGCTAGGGATCCTAATTCTGTTAAGGTGACTCACTCAAAGATATTTTTTCTACCAACTTTTTGGGCGCGCGTGATTGCTTAAGCCCCGTTCAATAAGTATTCCTCATGGCAATCGGCAGGAATTAATAACAATATGCTTTTTTTTTTTGCCCTTCCATTCTTTCTTTTCTCAGTCTATGTGTAAGGTAATTTCACCCGAAAATTTACTAATTATCTTCCAAGAAGTTTTGGATGATTAATAAAGGGATTCAAGGAGATGGTATCATTGAATTCAAGGGGTTGAGGAAAGAATAGCGTGGAGAGAATACGATATTAAGGCTATAAATGAGACCTGGGGATTTCTTTGTTGTAACTTGTTATATGAGCGTTTCTTTTTATATCTTCCGGAGTTTATTAATTCTGTGGTAATCAGGTAATGCAGTTTACCTTTCAAGTTGCATACAAGAATATTTCAGCTTAATCGATTTTATCTTTATGCTGTGTTTGTAAACTCGTTAGTGCAAGGTTCGGATTTTTAATAATGGTAACATTAATATGAGATGCCTATACTTTGTATCACTTTACACGCTGCAAAATAAATTAAGCAAAACTTTCTGTGCTATAAAGTTATAAATTTAGTGTTAACTTTTGTTACGTGAAGACGGTATCTAGGAATATTTAAAACAAAAATGAATACACTTAATACACTGAATACTTCTAAAACTTTTTGAATACACTTAATACACTGAATATAATTTTTTCTTTTTAAGCAATAGATAATTCGAAACTTAAAACCAGAAAGGCGTTAAAAGTACAATTGAAAACAAAATAAGTTTTAAATTGTTCAAATTCATTTCACATTGAACATTTACTTAGAGATGCCGGCTATACAAAAAAATCTATCCATAGTTGACGTCGATTTGCTTCCAGGACCACCTTCTATCTCGGTCCATCAAAAATGTCTACTTCTAAAGACATCGGTAGCAAGAGTCAACTACTTCATGCTGTCCCAATGCCCCCCCCCCAATTATGGGTATCTAAGGTTACTTGAAACAAAGAGGAATGCACAGTTCGTTTTTCATTACATTTGATATACAGATAAACTATAATAAATATAATGCACATTGTTCTTCTATATTATTATTATACTTTGATTGTTATACTTTATTATTATTATATTTTTATTTATTTTCGAATATTTATTTGATATAAAAATTATAATTTGTATGATTTACTTACTTTTTTACCAATTTAATTTCATAGTATGTAGCAAAATTTAATATTGAGTATCAAAAGAATTTGAATCTTTAGTGGTAAAATATATCCAAAATAGAAATTATGAAGTTAAGCTTTGCACCAAGGATTAAATCCTTCATTAAAATGAATAAGCACAGCATCTCTCCAATAATTATGATAAAATTCCAGAGACACCTGGTAAGTGTAGGAAGAAGCGAGAAATGACGGCTCATACGTAGATAAAATGGGCTTATAGCAAGCCTGCGAGACATCCTACACTAAAGACGATCGAATATCTGCCCCATGTGGCCTTGTTCCCCTTTTTTTCCACAGACTAAGTAAATACTACAGATGAAAAAAAAAAAAGGTGTTATGGTCAGAAGCAGTATTGGTATGCACCTTTAGGAGGCCCGGAAAGTGAAAATGGAACTTTGCCAAAGCAATATCGTCGAGGTCTGTTAAAATAATTAGCCTCATCTGCTAGGGATCCTAATTCTGTTAAGGTGACTCACTTAAAGAGATTCTTTCTACCAACTTTTTGAGCGCGCGTGATTGCTTAAGCACCGCTCAATTAGTATTCCTCATGGCAATCGGCAGGAATTAATAACAATAAGCTTTTTTTTCCCTTCCATTATTTCTTTTCTCAGCCTATGCGTAAGGTAATTTCACCCGAAAACTTACTAATTATCTCCCAAGAAGTTTTGGATGATTAATAAAGGGATTCAAGGAGGTTGTATGATTGAATTCAAGGGGCAGAGGAAAGAATGGTGATGAGAGAATACGATATTAAGGCTATAAATGAGACCTGGGGAATTCTTTGTTGTAACTGGTTATATGAGCGTTTTCTTTTTATATCTTCCAGAGTTTATTAATTCTATTTTGTAGCTCATCAGGTAATGCAGTTTATCCTTCAAGTTGTATACAAGAATATTTCAGCTTAATCGATTTTATCTTCATGTTTTGTTTGTAAACTAGTTAGTGCTAGGTTTGGAATTCTAATAATGGCAAAATTAATATGAGATGCATATACTTTGTATCACTTTACATGCTTCAAAATAAATAAAGCAAAAATGTCCTTGCTACAAATTGATAAATGATGAGCTATCTTTTGTAATATATATATATATATATATATATATATATATATATCAAAGGATTGTAAACCGCTAACTGAATTCCTACCGATAACTAAATTACCGTCTTTATATACATGATATCACCTTTATATACATATATAAAGGTGGTATCGTGTATTTAAAACAAAAAGTTCACAAAATGTATTTATTTTCATTACATTTAATTTACTCTTTATACTTTTACCTTCTTAATCAATAGATAATTCGAATTTAAATTTAGGGCGGCATTTCCAGTAAAATTCAAAGCAAAATATTATTTAAATTCTTCAAATCCCTTCCACTTTAAACAGTTACTAAGCAACGGCGGTTATGCAAAAATGAATCCATAGCTCATGTCGATTTATATCTAGGACGTCTTAGTGCTTCGAAAATGGTTATCTCGAATCTACTCAACTACTTCATGCCGTCCTATCCCCCACATTTATGGGTGTCAACTGTGTTTAGGGCTACTTGAAACAAAGAAGAATGCACAGTTCGTTTTCATTACATTTAATACACATTATCAACAACTACATTAGCAATATGGGAACATAAAATTTAGCATCATTAGCTATCTCAATTAACATGAAATATTCATTGTCATTTCCGCTTTATCAGCCATCTCCTGCCAACCTCGCTCTCTTCTCTCTTTCTTCTAAGTTCAAAGTTACCATTACGGTAGAATCCATCTCTATATCAAAACAACATTAGTTATTTGTTACTATATGCATATTGAAATATAAATCAAATAAATACTATGTATTAAATCTTTAGTGCCATTTGATTTTAAGAACTTTAAAACACACAAAATATCACATAAATTTAATAATATAAAAAAGGCTTATAAATGTACAAATAACTATAAGGTTCAATAATACCATATTTTAAAATATAAAATGTAAGTTATACTAATATCAAAATGAAAAATGAATATACCACATATAAGAAAAAATATTAATACTCATAAAAAAAATTTTATATCAGCAGAAGTAATATTTAAATTATGCATGCGGTTTTTTAAACTGGTTTTCACATAAAAGGATAAGGAGAATCCGTTCTTTCCCTAGAACATCTTCAAATGTATGTAGTAGAGTTTAAATTTCTCTTTCTACTAAGATCTTCCTTTGGGATGATTCCACTATAGGTGCATGGATCCTGACCACTTAAATCCAGTTAATATATCCTGTCTTTTAGATAGTCGAATGCAGGTAAGATAAGGTATTCTGCCAATTGATGATATGACATTCGAACGATTCAATTGCTCATACCGCTGCATTGGTCGACCATCACCAATCTTCACAAAATTTCTAGAAAAATATTTTTCTATACGTCGATGAAGAACAACAATAAACTCCACTTTACTTCAGATTGTATGCTTCCATTATTTTTAACATCAGACAAGTGAAAGAACATCATTTCGCTTACTTCTTATAAAAAAAAATTATAATTACCTTTGATTGTATCAGTTAGCATAAAATATCTATAGCTCACATCTAATTAGAGTTGTATTAATAAAATAAATCAAATTGCACTCTCTCCACACACATAAAAACTCTCTTTTCTTCCCAACCTAAAATGAAACAGAGTAAAATAATATGATTGTATTATTACTCTAATATTTCATTAGTTAATATTCATGCTTCAAAACAAATAAAGAAACAAAAAAACAAACAGATAATTCAATGAATAAAATAAAATTTAATAAATAAATTATTCAATATCCGTCGGAAGAATTAACATTCAAGAACAAATCAATAGTAGCGAATTCCTTTTAAATTAGTATTAGAAGTAATTACATAAAATGAGCTAGTTTGATTAAATGAAACAAAAATTTGCTTAAAATAATACGCTTACTTTAGAAGTTATCATCAATAAGTATTTCAAGTGCATAGGACATCAGAAATTAAAAATAATAATAATAGTGCTTTAAGCAACTATGAAAATGACAATATATACAATTGTTATTTTCATAGCTGCATAAAGCACTATTATTGTTATAACTCTTTTTCTAAAATAATATTTTTAACACAATGTTACATTTTTAAGGAAAAAAACCCTGTAAGATAATTTCTTCAAAAAAATATCAAAACAAAATTACTATCAATTTTTGAAACAGTTGAAAATGCTCTTTGTCGGAAAACGGATGTGGTAGAAAAGTCCAAGTTCAGATAACATAATTTTAACAAAACAGATGGAAGCTTCAAATCAGTCTTTGCTCGTAAATAGGGATCTTTGAAAATTTCTCTATTTTATACAGGCCAGTTCTTCTCTAAGCTAGCGCAGTATTTAGTTTATTCACCATTAAATCCCAACTTCCAGCTTAGACAATTTTTAACTTTTTGAGCAATAAGAAATTCATATTTCAAACCAGGACGGCTTTTCAGAAACGAAGTCCGATTTAGATTTTTCAAATTCCTCCAATTTCAACCATTCACTAAGCCAGGGTTGACATCCAAAAAAATCAATCTATAGCTGATGTCAATTTATAACCAGAATCTATCTCAGACGAGAACTACCGAAACCAAACTATCTCAGTGAAGAAAAAATTGGCTATATAAAGACTTCGGTAGTACATGTGAACGCCCCATGGCTGCCCTATTCTAAATTTTTATGGATGTCGTGGTGTCTAGGGGTATTTAAAACAAAGAAAAGCAGTCTGTAAATTTTTTCATTACATTTAATGCACACTATCTATAACTATATTTTCAAGATGCTAACATAAAATTTAACATCATTAGCTATCTCGATTAACATAAAATGTCCATTGACATTTCAATGTATGGATTGTCCATTGACATTTCATTGACATTTCATTGTGGACTATGTCCATTGACATAGTCCACAATGTCATCAGATATCCCCTACCAATTTCCTCTCTTCTCTTCTGCTTCTTCTCTTAAGTTCAATGCTCTCTCACTGGAGGACCCAACTCTCCGACAAAACATAACCAATAAAATATGCTTATTGGTTCAGCAATCAATAAAATACGATAAATATATATACATATATATATATATATAGACATATATGATATTTTTATGAAATTTTAGCTGATACTTTTACAAGCATTCCTTTCAAATTCTTTCTGGATACTTCAGTTGGTTTATTCTTCTTTAATAAATCAATTAACGAGTTTTAAGCTGAATTATCAATGGATCAATGTGAAATACATAGCTTAGAGAACTACAGATAATACAATGTAATACAATTTGATTAAAAATTTAAAAGATATTGATGAGCAGTTATTATCTACCGTAATGTAAGAATACAAATTTATGGCGGGAGTGGGCGTAATATCACACGAGTTTCTCTTCCTTATTTAACAACCTATAATAATTAGATTCAATTAATGCACTAATCCCTATTTACCTTGTGTTCTCATATTCTTTCTTCACAACAGCTAATTTCCTTATTTTCTTTTCTGTAATTAATTAATCTCTTACTTATAATTTCTGCTTGTATACTACCTTCGTTTCTCCATTTCCCAAGAACTGCAATGCATAAACCTAAACAATTTAAAGACTTGTTTTATACGAAACATTTTTCACAGTATTGGACTTAATGCTTTTATCTCTCTCCCGTCTCAGCCCGTTAAATTCCTAACTCCTGTTAATAAAATGAATTTAAAACACTCATAATTTCTCACTCACTAGTTAAAACCACTTGGCATTCGACTACTCTTTCCGACAGCTACCTTACTTGCTACACAAATTTGGCAAGATGTGTATATTTTTAAAGAAATTTGAGTTGGAATGAAAATTTTGTCAAAGTTTTCTGTGATTAAATCAGTTTTTTTCGGTTGTAAGCCTCTACTACTTTTTTTGTGTGTTCCAGTTTTGGAAAGTTTCCACCGGATCTGTTCTGTAGGCCTTGTGTTCCAGTATTGCAGTACTTTTTTTTAATCCCCTTGGACAGGATTCACCTGTTTTTTCTCTTGTATATTTTTTCAACTGTCCTAGATGTCGTGTAGTTGAATACAATCCTTTGTTTCGGCGCTCACCTTCTTACAGAGTATTTTCCAATTTCTGGATTAAAATAAAGGTAAATGTGCAGGAAATGTCTCCTGTATGCTTATTTACAACACTGAAAAATGTTTCGACAAACGCATTAAGAATAAAATTAAAACAGTGATGGAACGTTTAGTTTAATAAGCTGCAGCAACAAAACTGAAAAATATTAAGAAAACACAAATAACAAAAGTTTGAACAGTAGAACTGCGTTGGCTGATGAGAAAGGAACATAATATTTTAAAATTAAATTTATTTAAATAAATTTAAAAAAATTATTTATACACACAAATTTAAAAAATAAATTTATGCAAATAAATTAAAAAATAAAGTTAAAAATTAATATATGCAAAATAAATGAATGGTAATTGAGTGGAATGATTTGTTGTCAGCTGCAAGAGTGCTTTTAATTTGCAGCCTGGGAAAAAAAATGCTGCAGACATAGATGAAGTGTTATTTTGCAGAAGAAATATGAAAGAAACACCTACATTGTGGATAATGAGTAGAAATATTAAACTATGAAATTTGTCTAATAATAATGAACTGGGATATTCTAGATTTAAATGCAATAGCTTAGAAATATTTTTGGAGTACCATTTTCTAAAAGAGTTTTCTTACGTGATTTCTTTTGTAGCTGTTTAAAACTATTATTGTTGCAGATAAAATTAATTATGTGCAGTTGATTACTGATGATATTACAATGTATTTTGATATTGATATTGCAATTAAGTGTGTATGCGTCTATTGATTATGAATAAATTTATTTTGTCAAGTATATTAATTTATGAATAATAATATTGATATGCAGAAAATCAGCATGAAGTTTATTTGCATTAGTTCTCTTTAAAATAAGCGCTATTGTATAAAAGTCAAAACAGATTTTTTTTGAAGTTTGGATTATAGAAAAGAGTTAAGTCATCTACAAAACTAAAAGCATGTTTAGAAAATAGATAGTAATATTTTCGATATAGTGTAGGTAAAGATTAGGTAACATTATTGAGTACTTAATTCCTTGTGCATTGCTTTGAGTTTAGTTGTAAAGAATCTAATTATCGTTGATGTACTTACTAAAAATGCAGAGATTACAGAATTTTGACCAGTAATCGAAGTTTACTCTTAGAATATTTTGATGTTTATGGTTAAAGCTACCTTGGTGGGTTTTAAGAGAAAAGGATCCTTAACATCAATGGTATAAATAGAAGATATATTGTTTGAAGTGTCATTTAAAAATTTTAAACAGGTTTATGACTATGTATATTAAACTGTCATAGTGTATAGCGACATTAAGAATGTTGTTAAGAAGATTAAAATACAGCTCGCTAGGTTTGTATTTATAAAGTAGTACCAAAAGTGATAAATCGATAAGCTATTACAGTTTACTGAAGTTTTGGATGTATAATATGTAGTCTGTGGTGTTTCAGTTTAAAGGTAAATCTATTAAGAGAAAACTTAACTCAGGTTCCTTAATTATTAAGAGATTAAAACCATTTATAAATTCGGAATATATCATTCAACTTTTAGGCTTCTAAATCACTATGCAAATAAATTTAAACAGATTTTCCTGCTTGAAAAATTTATTCATATTTTTATTATGAAATATGCAGATTACCATATTAAAATCGTAATTTCACTCAAAATGTTTTATATTTAACTGTAAGGCATTTTCATATTCTAATTACGGTTTGCAAATGGTGAAAAGAAAAAAAAAAATGAATAAAATTAGAGTTATCTTTCATGAATTCAGAAAATTCTGACTAACGTAAGGTTAAAAAAAAAATTTGAATAACAAGATTGCAGCATAAATATAACTTTTTAGACGGTCATGAATTAACGTTTTTTTTTTTTTTTTTGAGTAAAGCCCATTTTTACTTCACCGTAATTGGTCGGTAGTTAGGAGGTTCACTATCACGGCTAGCCTCTTAGGAAAATGACTTTTTCTCTTCGTAAGTAAAAGAAAATTGCCGCAAAATTTATCGAGAAAAGAACTTAAGTCATGGTGAAAAAAAAAAAAAAAAAAAAAATTCTCCTCCAGCATAAAATGCTACCCTTACATTTTGGGGTAAATAGGTTTCTCCCGGTGAAAACGTAACAGGTCACTTAATGAAAACTGAAGAAAAAAAAATTAGGAATGCGGTGAATAGTTAGAAAAAATTATCTTGAGCTTAAAGGACGAAAAAAAAAGTTGTATCGTAAAATAAAGTGCCCTGAGAAAAATAACGGTTGTGAGGGAAAGAGATTAAAATATTCTGCACAAAAGTAAAAATAGCGTCACGCTATTGTGAAATTATTGGTTATCTACCAGCCAGATTTACGCGGGGATAATTCATTTCATCTACTAATCGTATTAATACAAAATGATTTTTTTTTCTTTTCCTATGCATGAATAATTTTTAAACGAGGATTTTTTTTTCTAACTTTATTTAGGGCAATGTAAGAAATGTTTACAAATTAATCGAATTAGTGGGATGGCTTTATTCAGGGAGGTTTCATAAATATATTCATTTTTCTTAATTGGTTTGCATGTTGAAAGCTTTGTTTAAAAATCTTGTTTCCTCTAAGCTCGAAGTATACACGCAAATAATTCGGAGTAAATAAAACAAAATTGTTTAATGAAAAAATATATAATGTGAGGGGCCTGAATGGCCGAGTGGCTAGCGCTCTGACGCTCGGTACCACAGGTTTCAGATTCGTGTCCCGGCGGTGCCATGGATGTTTGTAGTGGTTCGGAATCCACTTTAAACCGTAGGTCCCGGTCTAACACGATCGTATAGCGTTGTGGAGAATGACTTATTAAAAAATAAGGAAAAACTCACTGTTCATATATATAGTGATTAGGGGATTATAGTCCTTGTTGCTTCACATCCCCATATACCACTTCATTCATCATCATCATCAATATATAATGTGACTTTAGGCATTTAGAAATTGTATGAAAACTGAGTTTAAATTCTGTTATTAATTAATAAGATAGATGAAATATTAGCTAAATAATTCTCTTATATAAAAAAATCAAAAGACATAAGCATTTCAATTTTTATTCATTGAAAACACATTATTTAATTTACTAGCAGTAATCTTTTGTTTGAATGAGCATGTATATTGTTTTTGCAGTTAATGATAATTCACCTTATAAAAAAATATATAATATTTAAGATTTCTCTCTTATAAGTGCAATTCATTTATAAAGTAAGTAACATAATATAGCTCAAATATTTGATGCAATAAATGTGATGAGTTAGCTACAATAAAAGAAAATATAAAAATAATATATTTCATACAAAGAACATACTGTAAAAGATAATTTTAAACAAAATATTTTCTGTATAAAAGTAATTATTCGTCTTAAATATTTTGATTAAAAATTATGTATTCAAAATTTCTTAAATATATCATTGTTATTGTATATAAAGTGAATACTGTTTTCCATTACATTAAATGATTGATATATAAATTTTTTCTACATATTTTTTAAAAAAGTTATTAAACTATTTGCTATTTAAAAACTTTTACCGTATTTTGATTAATGTCAGATTTAAAAAAATGATGTTCAAACAATTGTAATAGTATCTGAAGAATATTCTTGTGGTCACAATTGCAATACAAATCTTTATATGAGTTTCTCATGTGCTATTTGCGGAATATAGCAATTTTCTGCAGTTTTCTCTGAAAAATATTTTTAAAATGTTTGTTTTCCTTGGTGATGAGAATGCAACTCTATTTGAACTAGATATCAATGTTGGCTCGTAAAGAAATGCTAATATATAACTGGAAATTATTTGATACACAAACAAGTAACATCGAAAATTTTTCAATTGTCCAAAACCAGCAATCTAGTAAAATCTCATCCAAAAAAAAAAAAAAAAAAAAAAAAAAACTTTATAGTTAATAATTGTTAAAATAAACGTATGTTTCATTTTACCAGTTTGATTGACATTTTTTTCTTTTCACGTGTCTTTCATTCATTCTTTGAATGAATCTGTTCACTTGTAATGCATTCATTCTTTGAATAATTCTTCCCACTTGTAATTCATTTATTCTGTGAATGAATCTTTCCAATTGTATTTCATTAATTCTGCGATTCAAAATGCATCAAAATATGTTTTACATAACAGACTTTCGAAATTCACATATAATACGTATTCCGCAAAATTAGACTAAATTTCCAAAGCTGAAGAACATTTCCATATCATACAACTATAATAAACTAGCTTGATATTTAAAAAATCACCTTTGTGGCCTTTTAGATTATGTTACTTCTACAATTAAATATTCCAGTTATTTACATCACTCCCCACCACATACACTTTATTGACTATAGCAAAAAGACTGGTTATACGAACGGTCGCTAATTTGTAATGTAAGCAACTGACCTATAAATAAAGATTCATATTCAAGTCTATTAAAAATATTCATTTTAGTCAGAAATTGGAAGCTTTGATAACTTGTGATTGTTATCGTGTGATGCTTTCATAGATTGTGATGATCGCATCGAAAAGTCAACAGCAAATTGTGTAAACTAAGATATAAAGATAAAGATTTTGTTAAAAGAGATTTGTTTATTTGCATGGTTTTTTAAAACGAGAAAAAATATTGTACGGCACTGTTTTAAGCTAAATTTAAGTGCATGCAGAGAGTGCGTTTAGACGATATGCTATATAAGTTACATATTAATATACCAGAATGTAAGCCCTTGACACTAACATTCCAGTTATAACTTTTGTCAATAATGTATTTTTTGAACAAGCATATCTCTTGAATTTCCATACCTAACACTATACAAGATTGAGAGGAAAATGCTCAGCTATTACTTTACCTGTTTCCTGAAATGAAACGGTTAAAAATATATTACATCAACAAATAAATGAGCAATCTCTGTTAAAATATTTTTTTAATTAATAATAATATTTCTAACAGAAAAAAAACCGGAAAATTATTGTTTAAAAAAATTATTGTTTAATAAAATGTTATTTTGTTATTGTTTAAAAAAAAATTTAAAAAAAAACAATATTTAAGAATTCAAACTGGTAGGTAGGTAGAGAACGCTTACAGACTAACTTACGAACATTTGATTAAAAAAGAATCTTTTCAACTTGTATTACATTTTTTATAAACTGGAAAATAATATCTTTAGGTTCATATCATACGTACAACTGGATACTTTTACGGATTTAAGGTTTTTTCCTATTATGCGTAATTAAAATTAATTCATATTAATACTTATTATGTATAATTAAAATTAATACATATTAATAATTATTATCTATAATTAAAATTAATACGAAATACAAACATTAATTTATAAATTAAATTAATTTTAGCTCGAATTCAATGAATATAATTTATAGTGAGTCACCATGAAACCAAAATTATAATTTCAATATTTATTAATACAATTTTTTTAAAAGATTTCGCAAATAACATGAAGCAGAAACACACTTATATTAAATATATTGCAGATTGTTCTTTTGATATTATATTTTGATTTAATTTATAATATTTATTTGATTTAAAAATGATAGTTTGTACGATTTAATTACTTTTTTTTGCACTGTAATAATTTCAAAATATGTAGCAAAATTTAATTTTGAGTATCAAATAAATTTGAATCTGTAATGGTAAAATAACTTCAAGAAAGAAATTAGAAAATGAAGCTTTCCACAAAGGATTAAAACGTTCATTAAAATGAATAAGCACAGCATCGCTTCAATAATTATGATAAGAAATTCATAGGCACCTGGTAAGTGTACGAAGAGGCGAGAAATGACGGCGTATTCGTAAAGAAAATGGGCTTATTGCAAGCCTGCGAAATACCTTAAACTAATGACGATCGAATATCTGCCACATGTGGCCTTGCTCCCCTTTTTTTCCACAAAATGAGTAAATACAGACGGAAAAAAAAGGTGTTGAGGTCAGAAGCAGTATTGGTATGCACCTTTGGAAGACCCAGAGAATGAAAATGGAAGTGTGCCAACGCAATCTCGTCGAGCTCTGTTAAAATAATTAGCGTCATCTGCTAGGGATCCTAATTCTATTAAGATGACTCACTCAAAGAGATTCTTTCCACCAACTTTTTAGGCGCGCGTGATTGCTTAAGCACCGTTCAATTAGTATTCCTCAGGGCAATCGGTTGGAATTATTAACAATATGCTTTTTTTCCCCTTCCATTCTTTCTTTTTTCAGTCTATGAATAAAGTAATTTCACCTGAAAACTTACTAATTATCTCCCAAGAAGTTTTGGATGATTAATAAAGGGGTTCAAGGAGGTTGTATCATTGAATTCAAGGAGCTGAGGAAAGAATGGCGAGGAGAGAATACGATGTTAATGCTATAAATGAGACCTGGGGAATTCTTTGTTGAAACTTGTTATATGAGCGTTTTCTTTTTACATTTTTCGGAGTTTATTAATTCTATTTTGTAGCTCATCAGGTAATGCAGTTTATCTTTCAAGTTGTATACAAGAATATTTCAGCTTAATTGATTTTATCTTGATGCTGTGTTTGTAAACTAGTTTGTGCTAGGTTAGGAATTCTAATAATGGCAACATTCATTAATATGAGATGCATATACTTTGTATCACTTTACACGCTGCAATATAAATAAAGCAAAAATTTCCTTGCTACAAATTTATAAATGTTGAGCTATCTTTTGTTATATATATATATAACAAAGGATTGGAAAGGATATATAAAGTACATTCTGCTTCTTCAAGCCAGGGTGACTTTTAGCTTCTTAACCAATCGATAACTCCAATTTTTAAACAGGGCGTCTTTTGAAAAACAATTCAAAACAAAGTAAATGATAATCAACAAAAATTTAAAAGCATTTAAATATAAAAACAATCATAAATGGTGTTTTCAAGAAAAATTTCTAAGAACGAATAAAAAACATAAAAATGCGTTTCAGTTAGCATCAAATATATATATATATATATATATATATATATATATATATATATTTATATATAAAACATATAGAGTTGCATTACTAAAATAAACCAAAAGACACTTTCTTCACACACATATAAACAACGTTTTCTTTCACATTCCGAAATAAAACAGAATAAAATAATATGATTGTATAATTATTCTAATATTTCGCTAGTTAATAGTCATCCTTCAAAAACAAAAAACAAAATGAACACATAATTCAAGGAATAAAATAAAATAAACAAATTATTCAGTATCTTCCGAAAGAACTGATATTCAAGGACAAATGAATAATAAATTATTACTTCGAGATTAGAAGTAATTTTATAAAATTAGGCAGTTTGATTAAAATGAAACAAAAAAAATTCTTAAAAAAAATATGCTTACTTTATATCAATACTTATCAACTTACTTACTTATTGAAATACTTATCAACAATAAGTATTTCAAGTGTATGAAATATTAGTAATTATTATTAATAATAATAGCGTTTGAAACGATGAAAATAACAATTGTATTGAACTCTTTTTCTAAAATAACACTTTAAATTTAATCACAATGGAAAAACTAATTACTTTTAGACACTGTTTCATTTTTAAGAGAAAAAAACCTTAATGCTGATTAAGATTAATTTCTTTATAAGAGAAATATGAAAACAAAATAACTGTCAACTTGTGAAACAGCTGGAAATCCTCTAGGTCTGTAAACGGATGCGATATATAAGTCCAGGTTCAGATAACACAATAACAGAGGTATACTTCAACTCTAAGCAGTTCTTGCCTACAAATAGAGGTTTTTCAGAAATTTCTTTATTTGATACAGGACAGTTCTTCATTTAGCTAGCGCAGAATTTAGCTTCTTCAAGATTAAATTATCTTAAATTTTTAGCTTTTTGACCAATAAGGTATTCCTACTTCAAACCATTGCGACTTTTCAGAAACAAAGTCCTATTTAAATTTTACAAATTCATTCCATTTCAAACATTCACTAAACCTGTTCAAAAAATCTATCTATAGTTGATGTCGATTTATAACCAGAATCTATCTCATACCCAGAACTACCAGAAACACTCTACTTTAGTGTCTTCGAAAAATCAGTCAACGACCTCATGACGCCCCGATTCTCAATTTTTTTGGATGTCGGTGGTGTCTAGGGGTATTTAAAACAAAGAAGAACAGTCTGCACATTTTTTTCATTACATTTAATGCTCACTATCTATAACTATATTTTCAATATGCTAACATAAAATTTAATATCATTAGCTATCGCGATTAACATAAAATGTCCATCGACATTTCCGTAATCCACAACGTCATCAGACATCGCCTACCAATCTCGCTCTCTTCTCTTCTTCTTCTCTTAAATTCAAAACTCCCTCACTGGAGGACCCAACTCTTCGTCAAAACATAACCAATAAAATATTCTTATTGGATATTGGTTAGCAATCATAAAAATATATATATATATATATATATATATATATATATGTTATTATTATGAAATTTTAGCTGATACTTTTCCAAGCATTCCTTGCAAAGTCATTCTGGATTCTTCATTTACTTAATTCTTCTTTAATAAACCAATTAACAAGTTTTAAGCAAATTATGAATTGAACAATGTGAATACATTGCTTAAAGAACTACAGAGTTTTATAAAACAATGTGGTTAAAACTCACGAAAAGATTGGTGAACAGTTATCTGCGTTAGGGATTAATATAAATTTATGGTTTTAATGGATGTGGACGTGGGCGTAATAACACAGAGTTTCTCTTTGTGATTTAATAGCCTGTAATAATTAGTTCCAATTAATGCACTAATCCCTATTTACCTTGTGTTCTCATATTCTCTCTTCGCAACAGCTAATTTCCTTATTTTCTTGTCTGTAATTAATTAATCGCTTACTTATAATTTTTGCTTATATACTATCTTCGTTTATTCGTTTCCCAAGAGCTGCAGTGCATTAACCTAAACAATTTAATAACTTGTTTTATATGAAACATTTTTCATAGTATTGGATGTAATGCTTTTCTCTCTCCCGTCTCAGCCCGTTAAATTTCTTACTCCTGTTAAGAAAATGAATTAAAAAACTCGTTATTTCTCACTCATTACCTAAGTCCACTTGGCATTTCAATACTCTTTCCAGCAGCTACCTTACTTTCTACACAAGTTTTGCAGGATGTGTAGATTTTTAAAAGAATTTTGAGTTGGAGTGGATTCCACTTTTGGGAAAGGTTTCTGTGATTCCATCAGATTTTTTCGGTTGTAAGCATCTACTTCTTTTTTGTGTGTTTCAGTTTTGGAAGGTTTCCACCGGCTCTGTTGTGTACGCCTTGTGATCCAGTATTGCAGTACTTTTTTTGAATCCCTTGGACTAGATTCACCTGTTTTTTCTCTTGCTTAATTTTTCAACCGTCCTAGATGCCGTGTAGTATTCTACAATCCTTTGTTTCGCAACTCACCTTTCTACAGAGTATTTTCCAATTTCTGAAGTTTCAAAAAAAAGTAAAATGGGCAGGAAATGTTCTCTTGCATGCGTATTTATAATACTGAAAAGTGTTTCAACAAACGCATTAAGAATAAATTTAAATAGAGAATAAAAATCTAGTTTCATAATCTGTAGCAACAAAACTGAAAATCATTAGAAAAAAAAAAAACACAAGTATCAAAAGTTTGAATGGGTAGAAATGCATTTGCTGATGAAAAAGAACATAAAATTAAATAAATATTTTAAAATTAAAATTTATATGCATAAATTTTAAAAATTAATTTATACATATAAATTTAAAAAAAAATAATAATTTTAAAGAAATAAATAGAAAAAAACAAATATGCAAATAATTTTAAAATATAAAGTTATGTAAATTAATTCAGTGGAATGATTTATTGCCCGTTGCAAGAGCTGTTAATTAGCAGTGTGGAAAAAATTATTAATGGTGTAGAAATTGATGAAGTGTAATTTTTTGGAAGAAATGTGAGCGAAACACCTATTGTCGAGAATGAGTAGAAATTGTAAGCTACGGCATTTTTCTATTAATGGTGAACTAGGATATCTTAGGTTAAAAAGCATTGGTTTCGAAATGTTTCTGTGGCACCATTTTCTAAAAGAGGTTTCTTAAGTTATTTCTTTTATTACTGTTTAAAACTAGTATTTTAGTATTGCATTTCCGTCCAGTGGCACTGATGCAGAATCTGGTTTGTATGCACTGGCACTGGCGGCAAGCCAGTTTCATTACAATGGGCCTTTCTCTCACATTTCTTCCAAACTCAACGCTCACTATTTCCTACACCATTTTCCCCACGCTACTAACCGTGCAACACACAAATATCATTTGAGCAATTACCACTCAGATATTTGCATGAACAGAATTATGTCTATAGAATACAAAACATTTGTACAAATCTATGATCTTAAATCTATTTTTATAAGTATATAAATTGTATTCTTTTTTCTTCGCCAATGCAATCTCAGTTTTGATGTTTGCGACTTTACAATATTTTCGGTTTTATTGCTACAGCTTTATGAGTGCTCGTTACTGCTTGGTACATTCTTGTATGCCGCTGTTGTAAGCTCACTGTGCAGAACCCTGTCATTTACCCACATTTTAATCCATAAAATAAAATGTGACAGCAGGCCTCTTAATAGATGCAAGCTCACACGGCAGCTAGAGACTGAAAAATGGGCGAAGAAGAAAAAAAGCTGAGTGAATCAGACAAAATACTGCAATACTGGAGACACAAGGCATTACACAACTAGTCTATTTAAAAACTGGCACCTAGACTTACAACTTCAAAAAAAAAAATGATGAGTCCTGAAAACAAGAATCCCCAACTGAGCTCTTTTAAATATGCCTTACCAGCCCGGCTACTTTTAAAAGCAGGCAGCAGCAGAAAGTAACCAGTCCTGTAACACATTGGCTGTGGTGGCGAGTCTTTCAATTCATTTATTAACAGGGATTAGAGGCTGGGATGAAGCACTCAAAGTCAATACTGTGAAAAATGACAAATAAAAAATAAATCGTCAAATTGTTTGGGTGAGATTCTTGAAATTATGCCACAATAAGTAAGAAGACAATTAATGACGAAAAGAAATAAGGAAATTAACATTGTGAATATCAGTGCATACTTGGTCCCCAGCATTGCTCAGGTTGTAGAGTAAGAAGAGAAATAGTGTGTTACATCCTCCCATAGCAAACTGTATTCTTCCATTACGTGAATGTGCTGCTCATAAATGTCTTTGTATTTTGTCAGATTGTATTACTGGTTCACTTTACAAGCTGCGTATTTCACATTGATCCATTGATAAATCCCAAGTCGTTAATTGACGTAGGCACCAACTGAAAAAGAATCAGCATTTGAAAAAATGCAAAAACCAGCTCAGACTAAAATTTCATGGAAATATCATATATATGCATACATATGTATATCGCCATGTAATGTATGCATATATGATATTTAACCTGTTACGGCGGAGTGAGGTGCTTGTACCCAGGAAGAAGAGAGAGAGAGTGTGAGAAACTGACTTGCAGCGAGATTCCCAAATGTCAATGAGTTGACCTATGTTGCTGATGTTAAATTTTTATGTTAGCATATTGGCGCGGGCCAGTGTTAAATGCAATGACAAATTTTTCCGACTCTTCTTTCTTGTTTTTAAACCTAGACCACCATTATTAAAATTGGGTGACCGCTGGTGCATTACTCAACTACCAGCTACAAGTGCACAGTGCACTGAGAGACACTGGTGAGGCGCGAGATTCTGAATATGTTGTCACTCTTTTAGTCAACCTAACTAGTATTTGAAATGCGAAGAGAGGCTGAAAATCTGAATCCGGGTACTGTCTGAAGCTGCTTTCATTGGAATTACTGACAGTTAAGCCGAGCAGCTACAACAGCAATAGTGGCTAAATCCCATTGTGGGCAGATTTTCAAACAAAGAAATTTCAGAGAAAATCTCTAAGCTCCAGGCAGGAAGCTGTTATGACCTTCCCTCCAGAATTTATTATCTACTTTGAGTGGAGGCAGTTATGCAGCATTTGTTTTCCAGGCTGAAAGATTTCCTGCAGTTTCTAAAATTGTTCAATATTTGTTTTCATCCACTCTGATGAGGCGAAAATTAACCCAGTGTCATTACAAGATTTGCAAAAATACTAATAATATGTCAAAGTAACTATTTTTGTGTTTGATTTTAAGCTGTTACTTTTAAAAAGATTTATTACTGTTACAGCCTGTACTTAAATACTATTGTACTATTATTAGACCTGACCTGTCTAGGCCCTTCTTCCGTATTGTTGACAACTAAGGTAACGTATTTTAGATTTTAGATTCCCTTTTTTAGGTATTTGTCAAGCTGGCTAACACATTGTATTGTGTTAATACTAATTTAAGAAGGAATTGTATTAACTGACCTAACTCCCTAAATGTTTCATTTCAGACCGAATACTGAAGTTCGGCCCCGATATATTATATTCTTTGAATATCTGTTTGAAAGATGATTAACTAGTGGCATATTATAATGAGCCAGAGCAATCATATTTTACATTCTGTTTGTACACAGAATGAAGGAAAGTCTTTATGTGCGGTGAGTGCCGACTGTGACTGGCTGTAAAACTCCTTTCCTTATATTTTTAACTGGTGAAGCCGATGTTCTTTGTGGATTTTGGGGAAATTTTCTCAAGCTACTATTTATGTTTCTATAATTAAATATTTTTATTTTTGTTGATTACTAGCAGAAACACAGCTTTGCATATTACAAACATGTAATTGCATATGTACGCTGACCATGTCATTAAGCATGAGAAGTATGTTTAAAAAATGAGAAAAAAAATGAGTATTTAATATGCGAAGTGCATAGGCAGCAGCTTTAAAACCGAGCTGCACATGCTACGCCCTTGAGCCATAAAAACTCCCTGACCAATGGTAACCAACTTAGTTATAGTATATATTCGACTATATACATATATTACTTATTGTCATAAGTCTAATCTGACAAGATTTGCCAGGTACCCTAGCATATGATATGGATATTCATCCATCCTTCCATTATGTGAGATATGGCAAAGTATCAAAATCAGTTTTATTCTGAACTTTGGCTAACTACTGAAAATATGAAAATTTTTAGTTATAACATGTAAAAATGATATAAGCCTATGCATCTTATGTTAATGTAACCATATTAAAATTACAAACCTAGCACTAACTTACAAACACAACATGAGATCGATTAGCTTTAGTGCTTGTATACAACTTGAAGATAGGCCGTACTGATGAGCTTACAAGAAATAAATTAATAAAAGTCTGGAAGATACAAAAATAAAGGCAGCTCGCCTCAACTGAAGTGCAACAACGCAACCTTGGCTCGCCATTCTCACTCCCAGCTGCTGAACCAATGTGCAGTCTCCCTTTGTGTCATCTAAAACTGCGCGGGAAGATATTGTGAGTTTTCGAGGGTGCTGCTACACATAGGCAGAGAAAGAAGAATGGAAAATGCATATTGTGTAATTCCAGCCGATACCATGTGAGCGTCACGAGCGCCAAAAAGACCCGGTGGCTTCTTCTTTGAAGGTGAGTCTGTAAGATCTCAGCTGGGCTGAAAGATGACCATTTTAACAGGCTCGGCGGGTCTGCGCCCATTCTCCGATGTCTTTCGATTACGCCTTATACTGTACATTTCCTTTGACAGAACTGTATTTTCATTGCTGTGAAAAAAGGGGAACCTTGTGCCATTGTTTGAGTGTTCACAGCATATAAGCCCATTTTCCTTATGAGCCATCATTTCTCTTCTTCAGTGTGTTAATTTCTTTTCATAGTATTATGTATTAGCAGTCTAACCTATTCATTTGAATGGTAATCACTTTGTGCAAGCTTGAACAGTACAGCTATTTACATTGGAAGATTTAGACTATTTGATACTGAAATTAGAACACTGCTACATAATGTTAAAAAGTAATTAAATAAAATACTGAAGTGTAATTTTAAATCAAAAATATTCAAATAAATCAAGATATATATATAAAGGAGCAATGTGCATAATATTTGTATATGGTTACTAGCTATGGCAAGATGATGGAAAACGAGCAGTGCATTCTTCTTTTGTTTGAAGCAATCATACACTACAAATCGAGGATTGAGATTTGTATGGTAACTCGTACTTACCGATACCTTTAGAAAGTGGTCATTTTCAACGCGATGATTGGAATCAGCAATCTCTGCTTATAGTGGACCACGAGTTGTGTAGAGGCGTTCAATATTATTGCTCAATTTGAAGTTTTAAGCTCTTTTTGTTTGAATTGTACCCCAAGCTGGGTGTATTGTCTTCGCATTGAAAGGTAAATTAGATTCGTACTTAGTAAATGTACATTGAGAAAAAATACATTTTGTGTTCATTTTGTTCTAGACAACAGCAGATAGCTGTTGACCACATTCGGGTATAATGTTAGAAATTGGAATGAATTTAGAAGAATCTATATCTTTATTTTGTGACCAATTTTACAAACCTGTTCAGTATCACACAGTTAAAGCTAAAGTAAATAAGTATATTAAATGAAATGAAAAAATACATTCTAACACAGCACTAGACTTATCGCCAACGCCTATACTGAAGCTGCTGGCATGAGTGTTTCCGTCCTTGCAGTGTATATGACTGCAATATATATGCATCTCATATTAATGTTGCCGGTAATAAAATTCCGAACCTCTAAATAGTTACAAACACGGCATAAAAGATCAAAATCAGACAAACTAAATGTTATTTGTATACAGCTTTAAGATATGCGACCCACCTGATGACACAAGGTAAGAATTGGCTTTCCAGAGGAAGACGCCCATATAACTGGTTGCGGCTCTTGAGATTCTCATTGCCAACTGTCGACAACTCTCCCTGCCATTCCTCGGCCTTTATTCAGTTATACAACAGTCCCATTATCATCCAAAGCACTGTGGGAGATATTGTGAAGTTTTCAGTGGCTCCACCCCTTACGCATGAACTGAAGAGAAGAAGAGTGGAGACGGAAAAGCATATTGTTGGCCAATTCAGCCGACCACCATGGTACTGAGCAGTGCTTAGCTGTCACGCGCATAAGAGTAAAACTCTCTCTTTTGGTGATCTGCTGTTCCAGGGTCCCCAGCAGGCTGAGGAGATGACAAACACAGCAGGCTCGACATCGGCAACTTTCCATTTCTGGGTCTAAGGTACGCCACTGTACTCAGCTGCACTGCTTTTTCATAAATTGATATCCCCTTATTCTGATGAAAAGAGCAAGTAATCGATATTCGATGGAAATTGAGCCCCAGGGCGACATACGTATGAGCTGTCATTTCTTTTTCTTCTTCACACACCAGGTGTCTCCCAGATTGCTTATCATGGATGCTGATGCCATTTTGTGAAGGCTTTGCTACCTTTGTGCAGAAATTTGTATGGTATTTACTATTGCAGATTTAGAACATTTGTTATTCAAATTAAGAACCACACAATTACAGTTCTAAGTGTTAAATATAAACTACAATTTTTGTACCAAATATTCTAAGTAAATGAAATATAATAATAATTATGCATATAAGCAATTTGCATTGCTATTTAATATGAGCTATTTTGTTTCATATAAATATGTTTTCAAAAAACTAAGCCACACCAGCCTAATATTTCAATATAGAAGTCATAATTTGGTAAATATTGACTCACTATTATTTTTTAATTACGAGCTTTTAAGTAATTTAGTACCATTTTCAGCTTATACGTAAAACAAATCGACTTCGCTAGTTCATTGTATTTGTGCTAATAAATGTAATGAAGCAGAACTTCAGTGCCTTGTTCTTTCTTCGAGTAACCTTAGACACACATAATTTTGGGGACTAGACAGCTTAAGTGTGATTCACTCACCGATACTGGCGTAGACACTATTCAGCACTGAGGTACAGATGCAATCGACATCAATATGGATGAATTTTGTATAGCCGGGATTCTGACAAATGTTCAAAGAGACCAAAGAGTGATTAAAAACCTTTGTTTTTAATTGCTAGCAATTTCGGGTAACTGACGGTTAAGAAGATAAATTTTGTTTCAGTATATTAAGTGAAAATACACGCTGTGGTAGGTTTATCTTCCCATGATACACCGCCTTTTATAACAAGAGAGTATAGAGCCATAGGTTCATGGCATAGAAATTTTCCTTTATTTATTTTGCGGCGTATGTGATACAAGTAGCAAGTATCTCTATTTATGTTGTCATCGTCTCGAACGCACTAACAATTTGCAAGCTTACCAATAATTATAAATCGATAGCTAGAAATATGTATTACAACTTGAAGATGATGAGCTACAAGCCAACTGCTTTTCGGGAAGATGCTTTGCTCTGAGAGATTGCAAGCTGGCTTCCCCAGGTGCTCCCTTTTACCAGCGCAATATCGCTGTTCTTCCTCCAGCACTGTAATTGTGTTGGCTGGCTTCCCCCCGCCAATCATCAAAACGGGAGAGACCTGACCAGCAAGTTTTCGTGTACCTTGCATAGACAGAGAAAAAGGAAAAAAGCATATTGTCAAGCCAATTCAACCGATGCCATGAGTACTGATTGGTTTGGGGTAACTGCTTCCTTCAAGCCGGTGAAAGAACTATAGCGGTGAATGCGGCTGGTGGGGTCCACAACGAGGTGAGACGGTGCACGAAGAGCTCGACCCGGCAAGACCCATTTTCTGGGTGTCTTCAAAAAGGTGCACTCCACCAATTCTGTCAACACCATTTTTTTGTATGTGTTCATATTTATGTGGGAGAAAAGCTGAAACCACATGTGGCAGATGTGCCTCGTCATCATGGATTTAGGGTATATCACGGGCTGCCTCAAGCCTTTCTTATGACCGTCAATTCATCATGCACTTACCAGGCTACAGTGTCTGAATTTTATCAGCGAGTGCTATGCTTATTCCTTTTGACTTGTACGTGCAATTTTCTGTTCTCTTTGACTCGTGTTCATTACTAATTCAAATTTGATGCTCAAGTAAATTTTGCTATATTTAAATTACTGATAAATGTATTAAATCATACAGAATGCTGTATTCTAAATTAAATCAAAATATAACCAATAGTAACACATACAGAAGAGAATTTCATTAAGGTAACAATTTATTTATATCCATGTAATGAAAAACATTCCAGTCTGTTCTCCACTACACGACTCCAAATATATAACAACCGTAAC
>BPLQ01007538.1:0-31351 GCA_021605075.1 Caerostris darwini
AGTGATAACATTTACCTATTTGACGAACCAATTGAATGGGTAAACGAAGTTAAATATTTAGGTCTCATCATTGATAAAAAATTAATTTTCAATAGCCATATCACTTACATCAAAAATAAATGCTGGAATAAAATTCATCTCAGTCTCCCTTTAATTGGTAAATATTCAGCCCTATCACTTCAAAATAAAGTTCTACTTTACAAGCAGGTCATCCGCCCTATTCTTACTTATGCTGCACCTATTTGGGGACTTGCTTGTAAAACTAATAAATACAAAATTCAAGTACTACAAAACAAAATTCTTCGTATAATCACTGGGGCCCCCTGGTTTATCAGAAACGACGTTATTCATAATGATCTCAGAATTGCTACAATAGATAACTACATTACTGATCTCTCCAGAAACTTCTTCCTTGGCTTGAGAAACCATAATAATAACCTAATCAAAGCACAACTATTTTTTTGCACACAACGAAGGAAAACATAAATATCCTTTTTCAACTACAAAATGGTCAGCAGACCTGCGCCCACCATAAAGATTTATTTTCTTTCTTTGAACTCCTGGATTTCGAACGTTTTCGTAAACATTTTTCCTTTATTCATATTTGTTCACACGCTCATGTGTCTGTTCATCTATTCATTACCGATGGTAGTTTTGCATTACAAGTCTTTACGGGTCTTATATCATTCCTTTTTATTATTTTATTGTTCCTTCTCCCCATTTTTTTTTTTTCTTTCTTTTTTTGAGAATTCTCGTTTTGCTATTCGTTCCTACTCTACGTACTCACGTTCAACTCCCTCTCCCGGATATCATTTCATCTATTGTATTTGGATTTTTCGTCGGTTCTTTATAATCTTTCAATTTTCATATTTTTATTATCCATCCTACATTTACATAATTTTTTAATTGCTGCTTCTCACATCCTACTTTTAATTTGATTTTGAGTAGATGTGCGCTTCGCGCACAGGTACTCGACCTGCATTCAATCTAAAAGTTAAGGATTGTCAAACGAATCTTTTTTGTTATGCTGATGACACAGCAATTGCTACACAAAACAAAGCACCACAGCTTGCTGTTAAAGACCTTCAATTTTATGTTTACAAATTAGAAAAATGGCTAACCACCTGGAAAATCAAAGTAAATGCAACTAAATCAGCCTGCCTGTTATTTACGCGGAAGCGTTCCATTTCTCCATTAGGGAGTATCACTCTTTTTGGCCAGCCCGTCCCCTGGGTTACTGAATATAGGTACCTAGGGTTGTTTCTAGACGCAAAATTGTCTTATAATTCCCATATAAAGAACATAGTTGCAAAGGCAACTGGTGCGAGTATTAAACTCAACTGCCTAATTTCTCGAAAGAGTAGGCTTGCGATCAAACACAAGCTTCTGCTCTATAAGTCTATCATTAGACCTATTCTGGTTTATGGTAGCCCGATTTGGGCCTCCACTTCCCTCACCAATATCAAGAGACTTCAGGTGTTTCAGAATATACACCTGGCTATGATTGCTGATGTGCCATGGTTCGTTCGTCGAAAGATCATTCATAGAGATCTAGACGTCGAACCTATTCCAAATTATTTACTCAAAATTTCAAAGAATTTTCTTGAAAAATGTCCTCAGATTAGCAATGAGTTAATCCGCCGCCTGCCTACCTATCACCCTGGGGTGAAAAGTTCGCAGAAACGCCCAAGGGCTGTTTACGACGTCTCCTATGATTGTTTTCCTAGAGTTAAGAGACATCATGGCTGTTATTCTGAACAAGCGATCGCGAGTTCAGTGGATTTAACGTTGTAATCTTACGTCCACTGAGACTAATTAGCTCACTGTGTATCTGAGGAGTCGTTTGGCTTTAAAAGTTTCCGCGGCTCTATTAGTAAACAAAACGAATTGGCGCAGAGTTAAGGTGACGGACTCCCTACCGCAGGTCGAGGGTTCGAATCCGGCACAATTCACAATTTTTATATCTTTGCTACGTTGTGCACCTTAATCCTATCTTAACGGCTAGTGAACAGTTAGGTTTTTATTGTACGCTTTTTTACCCCTTTTTTTTTGTTAGGAAAATAAAAGGATGGAATAAAACCAATAAAATAAAATAAAAATTATAAAATGAAAACTATAAAAATACGGTCCTGATATTGGCCTTTTTTTTTGTGTGTGGACTAACTATTTACTTTGCAGATCAATCTACAGCTCTCACCGTTCAGCATAATCCCTGTTTACTTGGTTATATGAGTTTATAATAACTCTGTTTACTTTTTCATTATTTTGGCATCGACAACTGGTCCCTAATTGTACTGAACTTAAATTAATTTTAATTTCTTTTATGTTGTACCTTACTTTTATTTTTATTAGTATTTTTATCTTTTTTTTTTTGAGTACCATTTAACTTGAATTTTTAGAAACTTTATCTTGTATTTTCACTAACCTAATTAAGCAACCAATTAAAATTTAAAGCATATCTATTAATTAAGATGAGGAGGTTTAAGGGGTATTTCCCCTGTTGGTACTCCGTAATCGGTACGCCAGTTGCCAGTTGCCAGCGGAAGTTCTTTTTTAATTGTAGACTGGCGCCAACAAGCGTTATCTCTTTCTCGGGGAGCAGGCATATGGGAATCCAATATAGGTGAATTAGACCACACATGTAGCAGAATGCGCATATTAAGCCCAGAAAGCGGTTTTTTCTTTTGGCGCGAGTTATAATATTATCGATTGCGTATGGAAAGATTGCGGACTTATAGCTTCATTGTGAATAGTGGTAAAATTAATAAAAGTATAGCGTAGCTAGTGCTTGTTTGAGTTATTTGTAAAATATTGCGACTGAAAAAGTTTGCCCATCCCTGCACTAAGCGAAGTGTAAACTAGATCTACAACTGCAAACTATTATCAGTGGAAAGTTACAGCTACATAAATCTCATTTTTCATAATTATAATGCTTTTCATTATGTGAATTACCTACATAAATCATTTATTTTAAATTTTTAGGACAAATATCAAATATCATGAATTACAGTTAAAATCTTCAATTTACTTTTGTATGTTAGTTATTGCATTTCTTAATTTGAGGTTACACGTTAACATTTAGTTAGTATTTTATATAATTTACTTGAATTGCAAATTTTAGAATGTAAACAAACCGAAATCTTATGGGTTGCATTTTGCCCGAGGGCCGAAGTGTGGAAATCCCTGGTATACACATTCCAGTCACATTAATGTGACCACCTGTCAAAAACCAGAATATACACTCTTGTATATTCTGGCTTTTAAGTGGAGTGTGGTATTAAGTGGAATTCTTTATATACCCTCCACTTCAATATGCTGCCACCTGCCTTTTGTGATTGGTTATTTCACGTTGACATCGAAAGTAGGTGGTGGTCACATTAATGTGACTGGACTTTGTAGATAAAACAAAATTAAGTAAATAAGGATCCTACATCCACGCTAACAAGTTACTGACAAAATATTTCATCTTTTAGTCTGCAATAAAATAGAAAGCTTTGTATAAAAAGTTTTTCTAATATTGAAATGTTTAATTTTCTTATTAAACTAGTCCTAATAATATTAAATGTTTGTACCTTTCATCAAAATCTAAAATTCTTTCAAACATATTACTAGTTACATGTTTTAATTAAAACGGACATGTAATGAGACAGACCGTAAGAAAGGAATCTAAGGCTCTCTGTTTTAAATCATATCATATTAAATGCAATTAATAATTAAAATATCACCATCAGACTGTTATCAAATCAAATGAACAACAAATATTTTCAAATCGTACAGCACAGTAACCAAAACGAAAAAACAGGATATGCATACTTTTTTGTGTTGTTGAACATCGGTGAACATAGTTTTTCTCATTTTGTATTCTCCAAACAGCCCATTGACGGCGTTGACGAGAGGTAATTTCGGAGTAACTGTCTTACATTTGAATGCCACATAGGAAAAAACTGAGACAGCCTAAAGGCTCGTTCCCACCGAGGCGCGAGGCGTTGAGCAATCACTAGTCTCACCGCATTCGCCTGAAACCGGTTGAAATCCACCGCTTCAAGTTGACCAACTTTCAACTCTCAAATGCTTGCCGCGTCATGTGACTGGGATTGAACCAATAGTAGATCTGCCATCTAGTAGAAGTAACTGGAACTTCACTAGGAGTAAAGCGATTTCTGACGTTTCGGTATGAACGGGTCGAAAACATTTTCTTCCCTGCCGTGTGATGCGTCGCCGCCGCACGCCTCGGTGGGAACGAGCCTTAAATATCGATGTCAGACTATCTACACACGTTGTCCTTTTCACCATCGATTCGCCTCGTTTCTGATAGAGCGAAGAGAATGTGTTGGTGTATCATGGTAATAATTAGAATAAATTCACTTAAATAAAAAATAACAATACTTTTATTTGAAAGAAATCTTTGATTCTAGTAATCATAAAGTTAATACAATACAATCATAAAAATTATCTTAATCTTTATAAAATATTTTCAAACAATAAAACTTGATAAAATCTAGCTTTATCGCAGTTTTAATACATGTTAGAATTGCATTCCTTGAAATATTTAACAGATAATGGCACGAAAATGTACCAAAAAGTATTATCTTGGGTAGACTCCAGTTAAAATATCCCCAATAATTTGTGTTGGCGTCGTGGAGAGATATTTTGGAAGTACTAAAAAGGCGTTTAAAATGCATCTCAATGCATTCAGGTGAATCATGATTATTATGACTCATTACTAAGAACTTTAGCAGCCAGTTCATTCTTCAAACAGAATTTTGTCTTAAATAATTGAGGGATCAGCATGTTTTATTCGTTGAAATAAAATAATAACTTGGAAAACAAAAAAAGGAAGTGTAGTTTGCTACTTCAAAAGAAAAAAAACCTTAATTATCACGTTTCATAAAAGTTCTGCCTATTTTTACCATTGAAATAAAACCAAAAACTGCCAGAAAATATTATTTAATCACAATTCTTTTAATGACATCATCATTTCGATAATGTTTCTTTTATTTTGAATAAATACAACGTTTGGTGTGTTTCAGTTTAATGACACTTTTTTTTTCGTAAAGGCAAACGTTTTGAAATGATAATGATACTTTGCCATCATACTATATAGAAATCATTTGTGCACATGATATTGTCCATTTTTAAAATGCGTCGTGTCCCAGCAATGGAGAGATTTATGTTTGCTTTCACAGGATTCCACTCAGACGAATTACAATTTTTATTTATTATTTTATTATTATTATATTTTTACTAAAATTTCTTCATTTTATCTATCAGTCGTTTGGTAAGTATTTCTAAAAGCACCGAGATTCCATTTCATGATAACGTATGGATTAATTGTATTCTAAAAAATTATTGTGTAATAGGATGGATTTTTCTAATATTCAACGGAATGAAAGCTTTCGAAAAATTTTCATTATTTCCTTAAAAATGTGATTTTTATTTACTTCGAAAATAGTATTTTGCTTTCTATTTTAAATAGATGAAAAAAATGAACACTGGCGCGTACGCGAACGAAATTGTATACAACTCAACTCCTGAGTTTCTTGTCCTAAAAACAACTTTAACTAATACTTTTACTTTCTGTTATAAAAAATTAAAAATTGATGTTATTAAAATGTGTTCGTTGTGAAAAGGAGAGTTATTTTTCTTTTGAAAGAGTAGAAATATCTTTGAAGTCATTAAGATATTATTTACCCTTATTTTGAATGTGTTCACTTGCGATAAAAGATATTATCCTATTTTACGAGTCAAAAAGAATCTGATGATCTAGCGTTTTAGTAATTTGAAGTTAGTTTTGGTTTTTGTATTACTGAATACTGGTACAACAGACAAGTACAGCAAAAATTTATTTCGATTTTGGAATCTCGCTGAAACTTAAAAATGTATATATTTTTCTACAAGTTGAAGCAAATTTTTGGAAATCTTTTTTTGACATTGAGGAATTGTATTTCTCATAAGAAAATAAATAAATAAAGTTCAACGATGGAAGCAATGATAGATACTGTTTCAATTCAAAAGTGAAGGGAATACATATTATCTAAAAGAAACAAACGAAAAAAAAAATCGTTGAACCACGAATTTTATTGAAGATATGATTTTGCTTTGATGATTACTTGATTGAAATCTAGAATCTTGCAACTCGGAATATTTCGCCAATTTCTTTAGGGTTACAATACTCTAAAGGAATTCGTAACTTCCTTTACCGAATAACATTATGACCATTTATTTCTACTTTGACAGCCATTTTCAGAATTTTTTAGTTATAGAAATAAAGAACATAAATATATATTCTTTTAAATATTTATTCCGATAAATTATTGATGATTCTTATGACTTATGCAGCCACAGATACAGAAAATAAACAATTTTTATGATGTTGCCACTCATGAAAATACGAATCAAACAAGAATAACGATTTTTTCAATTACTTATATTATCAAATAAGTACTTTCTTTTTAATGCTGTTGACATAATTAAGGCTTTATAACAACCGTTATTTGAATTCACACAAAAAAATTTTACTTTTTATTTTTAGAACGTTTGTTCACAGTGAAAATGTTGATCTTCATACCTGGGATAAATTTTTCATTTCTACTTATAATTTTAAAAACTAAGTACTCGTATTTAAATTGCTAATACATCATGATGACATATTAATATTTAGATGTTTAAATAGATGGATTTTATCTTGAAAGATTAATTTCATGCTTTAAGAGTTTGATGAGGCTGCTGACTTTCAATAATATTTACCTTTTATCCTAAAACATGAAAATATTAGTTTCTAAATCTTGCTAATTTATTTTTAAGACATGACAAATTATCATTCTTAATAGTCAGCTTAAAATCTGAAAAATTTATAGCACAGCACACACTTTGTTGTTAAAATGTAGTATTTTATAATAGTTGTAAAGTAAATGGCATCAAAGATCAGTAACAAATAAACAACAATACAAATATTTACATACACATATACTATCTATTTATTTATACATAGTGATTAATTTACAACAAATAAAAATGTAAGAAAGAAAATTTTCATATATTTTACAATAACATTCAAATGCCTTTTCAACCCTGTGAAACAAGCAGTGTATTTATTGACTTATGTTTTCGCTTAACCGAAAGTCCGTAATTGTTAACAATACACTTGACAATATATTTTTTTTTCAATTCACCTTCATCTTTCACATTGTTCCTTTCTTCTTTCATTTTGAATGTTGATTAAGTCTACTCAGAAGAGCAGACTTTCTGCTTGATAATCTAATTCTACCTTGATAAAAGTAGTATTTAGATCAAATTTTCTTGATCTAGAAATCAACTACTTTTTTTATCAGTTTGTTCTATTAGAATTTTTGCAATCAATAAGTGCAAGTGGACATAAGTGGAAATTATTATAAGTTAAGGATTATCTACTTGCACTGATGTTTTGAAACAGTTTCTTTGTAATTTTAGTGATTTGACCACAGAAAATTACAAAATTTGATCTATAATTTTTGGCGGCAGTAAATATAAATCATTGAAAGTTGAGAACTACTTGTATGAATTGTACAATATGCAGTCAATTTCCTTACCACCCAAAGAATGCAGTCTAAAACACATTACCATTTTTCACATCATTGCAGGGTGGGTTCCATCTAGTAAGCAAAAATTCCATGCAGTAAAAGAGATAAAATTAGAAATGAATTTCACTTTCTTCAATATCTTGATCTTCTACTTCGCCTGGTCCTGGTTCTTGGATAAGGATTAGGTCTAATTCTGTTTCTGAGATAAGGATTCAGCCTACTTCTGGACCTAGTGATAGGTCCATTAAACTCTGGAATATCATTAAGTGATGATCTCTGATGTGCTGCTTGCTGAAAAAAAAATAATAACAATAATGTAAAGATGCTAAGCAAAATAAGGTTAGATAGTATTTTGTCTCCCATGTTTTGCCAAACCAGCGATTATTTACAAAATGTGGTAAGAAGTTAATAAACATTTGAAAATTATTTGGCAATCTCTTCAGTCAATACATGCACTATATTTTATCGTTGTCTTCATGGTCTGTAGGCAATAAAAATAGCGAGCGAAGTGGAATTCTTCATTTTATTATTATTATTGAAAATTTAAAATTCATTGCAATTCAAAATTTATTTTTTAAAATTTAAAAAAAAAATACTTTAAATTTGTTGAATGCCTAGATATTTATGATTGTATGGTGTATGAACATGTGACAAAGTCAAACAAAAACCACAGTTCAACTACATATTCATATAGTACAATTAACATGCGCATTTGAAAATTAAAAAATAAATAAATAATAATAAGTCTATTATATTTATACTTAAAACTTTTTCTTGATATTTTTAAACCAAAGCACCTATTTCTTTCAGAAAACAATTTATTTATTTATTATTATTCATTTTTTTTTTTTTTTTTTTTTTTTTTTTAGTTTGAAAAAAAAAAAATAGTTAAATTTTTCAATCTCAAAAGTACCAAAATTTTTATAAATATAATTAATCAAAAAAAATATTACAAAGATAATAAATGCATTACAATTAAAAATTAATGATAATTGCATGTAGTGTTGTAATATACCTTAGATTATTTTCAAACCCCTTATTAATTTCAAACATTAGGTAGTGTGCATACCTTAATTAAAAATCCTACAATACAAAAATTGAAATTTTCCTAAAAATACTACTTTAAAATACAAAATTTAGTTTAAGCATGCTTATGTTGTTAACATGCTTTATAAAAGTTACAAATTAAATAAAAAAATATCCATTCCAAGTATAAATAAATAAAATATAATATGCAAAACAAATTTCTGGAAAAAAATTTTAAAAATATAAGCACTGATTGAATTGTGAGTATCCGGCATTTTGGAAAACAAGCAGCGAGGATTAAAAATGGTAGAGTTCACATCAATATGCTGATTGTTTGTTGTATATAATTAATAATTGATCTGTAATGCTAATAAAACTAATGTAATAAAGATATTACACATAATTTTCAGTGCAATTTGTGTGCTGTTCTTTATTTTAACTATGTACTATAAAGACAAATATCATTGACCTTTGAATTAATTTACTTTCAAAATGTTGACAATATTTGCCCCCAAAATGCATTAAAGTTAAAAAATGTTTTAACCATAAAACACTGACAAATTAATATAGCATTATTTTACTTACTGAAAGTCTAATTAAATACGAATCCAGACCATTAACACGTACAATGTGAGAAACAATGGCTTCAGCTTCTAGAAAATGAAATATATATATATATTAATTTCAAAATAATTGTACACATATTATTTTTAAAGTTATGAAATAAATATAATCACTAAACATTCTTTTATTTTAACAAAGTTGTTGACAGAATTTGGCTTCTTGCTTTATAAATTTATTGGATTATTTATATTTAAAATCAAGATATGTTAATTTCATTTTTAGTCTTTTATTTTATACAACAGAATTTAATATTCTTGATCAAAATAAAAATTATTCATTATACTTATATTATTTATATCCTCATCCTAAGGTTGATTTTAAGATAGCAGCAAAACTTTTAACTTCACTATGTCGGTAATAAAAAAAAGTGGGACATAAATCTTCCATGAGATAAATGGAAGACAGAGAGTTAAAATGTGAAAAGCTTTCGTAAATTGAAGTAGAATCAACAACTAAGGAAAAGTAATTCAATAAAATATACAAAAGGTAACACAAGTATTATATAACATATGATCTGCAATGCCCACTCAGTTTCAGTGGAATTATATTTTTTTCCTTTTGTTGAATTTAACTTTGAAAAACCACCAGGAAAAAGTATAAAGAAAAATATTTTTTAAAGAAACTTTTATCATTTGAGACAGTAAAAAGCCTAATATGCTTCTTTACAAATTAAACTTTGGCTTAGTGACATTTCAGCAGTAAGTTTAATTTTAATAAAGCAAAAGCTATAAAATGCTTTTAAAAATATGGATTTAAAATAAAATAAATACACAGTAGTCAAAAAGCTAGAAAATATAATGCATGACACAAATAATTGAGTCTTATGATATTTGACGTAAATTATTTTATATTTAATCAAACAAAAAAATCAATACTTCTAAAAATAAGAACAATAAATAAATTTTACTCTTAAGTAAAATGACACGTAAAATAGGAACAGAAAATTTTCAATTTAAACATAGAAATGAATAGAAAAAATGCTAATTAATCAAAGCCATCTCAAAAGATTGACAACACACACACAAATTTAATTTATTTCATACTACAAAATAAAGTGAATACAAATGTTAAAAGAATTTTGAATATAAAAGATAAATAATAAATCAAGAAAAAAAATTTTAATGTCACAGCAGCTTTCATGTTTATGAAATATAGATTGACCAACAAACAAATGTCTTGCTTCACTCACTCACTCACTCACTCACTCACTCTCTCTCTCTCTCTCTCACACACACACAAGGTTTAGTTATTCCACCAAATTAACACTGGGGGCGCGCCCGCCCGAAGGGAATTCATTAAAGTTTTTTGTGACTATTAAGTTATAAAAGTTTAAAAATCATTTAAAATAAGAGATATATGAAATTTTAAATATTAAGTTAATTTTAAAAAATAATTTGCAGGAATTATATTTTAATGATGAAGCACGTGTATGAATGACTTTTAAATATTTGGAAAACACAAAAATAAATGATTAAAGCAAGATATGATCATGCTAAGCTGATAATGGATTTTTTTATCATGGAATTTTTCCTAAAGTTCTAGATAAAGAAAAATTCCATGTAAATAATATAAAATTTCTTCCTTGTAAAAACATTTTGCTATATATCTTATTTCAGCTTATTGACACAAACAATCAACAATTAATTATCAGCCACAAAATTAACTGTTTTCCTACAAATTTGATGTTACATGCTTTCTGTTATTTCTAGAAAAGAAGTGGGTTTGTATAATCTTTTTTGTTGTTTTGTTAACAAAGTTTTTTTCATAACTTATGTTGTTGATATATTTTCACATTTTATGAACTAAACATATTTCATGGAAGCAATAAAATAAAGTAAATGAAAAGTTACCTCTCATTAGCTGATCAGGATCTAAGTCGATTTCATCATACAAACGATATTTTGTATCCACTTTAACCTAACAAAGAAATAATTCATGGAATTTCCAAAATGCATGAAATAATTTATAAAAGTATGAAAAAAATATGAAATATACAAATTACTTTGAAAGAAAACTTGCAAATAATTATTAAACATTTTAATTAGAAAAAGCAATAAAAGAGAAATAAATATTAAATGTGCTAAATATTAAAATAGTATCACTTAAATTTTCCAAAAAAAAAAAAATCCTTAATTTATTATTGAAAATTTTGTTAGAAATCTCACAAATAAAATACACAAATTAATCATGTAACAAATTAATAAAAATTTAAATGAAACTTCAACAAAGAAAGTATAATCAAATTTATTTATTACTTTTTTTAAAATTTCGCCTGTTGGAGTTTTTTTAACATATATAAAATCAAATGCACATCTATCTATTGGACAAGAATTTCTTACCTAAAAGTAAACAATAGATTGGATCAATCTTAAGTAATGACTAAAATATATAATATACATAAAAATATTACAAATGTATGAAAAACTAATGAAACTTTTATTTTTAAAATAAATTTCCTAGTATTTGATATTCTGCAATTTTTAAATTCTACTTTTAATAGCATACAATTATTATTCATTTAAGTATTTGTACTTATTAGCATACTTCCTTTGAAATTACCTACATTTAGCTGATTATATTTCCCTGTGTTAAGATTTTTTTTTAAATAAATAATTTAGTTTAAATCACAAAAAAGGAGGAGGGGGATATTTTTAAATACATATATTTATTCCTTAAATTCAGAATTTCTTCATTTTAGGCAACAGATTTTTATATTCGTCTCCCAACAAAACTATTTTTCAAATTATAAATATTCTTATAACTGCTCTTAAAAAAATTTTTACTTTCGCAAAATCTGATATCCGTGCATCAAATACTACTCTCACTAGTTCTTTTTGTTAAAAAAAAATATTTTAAAAACTTCTACAGATATTTATTTTTAAAAAAAACAGAAAATGGAGCACATATTGGTTTAATCATTAACAACTGAGAAAGAAATTTGTCGAATTTAAGTCTGTCTCTATCGATGACATAAAACCAATGATGAATTGCCTAATGCATTTTTCAATCACCTTTAAAAGCTATTTTTTTTTCTTATGATAAAGAAACCCTAGATAATTTTGTATTTCCAAAAAAAAAAAATATTTAAAAAACAAAAAGAAATATATCCATAGAAATAGAATTAGTACAATCTCTGTGATCTTTAATTTCAGTTTTACTAAAAAAATCTCTGCAATTATTAGAAACTGAAACAAGAAGGGAAGGAAGAGGGAGGATCAATCTCTGGTTACAAATAGTAAAATACATGTTATCACGTAGTTCAAGTATAATTTCAAGGCAGGACACTGAGCATATCTAATAAAAAAATTAACTTCAATACTAGAAAAACTTTTATAATTTAATACAAATATTACATAACACAATAGTAAAATCGTTTCAAATAATAATATTTCTTATTGATGAATATTCTTTTGTGATTGAATTGCAAAGTGAAAATGAACTGGAAATAAATCATTAGCGTTAACCTCAATACTGAATTGATCTAAGTTGTTCTAATACTTTCTCTCATATCATACTTTAGTTTTAGTGGTCGTCAGCTAACATGATGTTTCAAGAAGTTATGAATTTTACAGAATTTACTTCATTCTTAAAAATTCATGCATTTATATAGTTTAGCTTGCTGTTGTATATGTTAACAATATTAAAAATAACTGAAAAAAAAACAACCTTAAAAAGTAACTGATAAAGATTTAAATGTCTTTTTCCCAGGTCTATTATTTAATATTTTATAATAAAAAAATTGCAATATAAATTAATTCTAAATAATGACATTTTACTTTTAAAATTTGAATATTTATTAATGTATTAAAAAAAGTTAAATCAATAGAAATTTATTTTGTTTTGTCTGTATAATTGGATTAGAGAACAAATAAATAATATGCATCCAAAATTTTGCTCAAATATAAAGTATATTCAACTCTTTTCACTAAAGTTCATTAAAATTAGTTTTAAAAAGCTTTGTCTGTTGCTAAGTAATCTAAAAAATTGTAAACAATGTTTCTTTACATTTTTTTTAATACAGATATTTTTACAATTTTTATTGAAGGAATACAACTTTGCCTTTTAAAGATGTAATGCAAGTGAAGTAATGTCTTCAAGAAGGACTTTCATAAATAAGCTGTCTCCAGCGATTATATACTGTATAGACTAGGAATGCAAGTATGTTCTACATGTAGCCAGCTGTTGTTTTTGTAGTTGCCCATTTCAGCATGTCAAGTTTATTTTAAGTCATGTTATAGGTCATTTTTTTAAAGATATTTCAATAAAAGTTTAAAATATGGGATATGATATGCATTTAGTCTACTAGAAGAGTAAGCGTTTAAATATTAGGAAAATATTTTATATTATGTTTAGTTTATTACAATTACAGGCCAACTTGAATGCAGCATCTCAGTCTGTGTATTATTTATTTATTTATTATACTAATACAAAAATTCCTAACACTAATGGTTATCAAGACATCAATCATTAACAAAGGTTAATTTCAATAATTCACAGGATTGAAAAAAAAAACACACACACCATGTTCCTATTTTAAAATATTTGTGGTCATTATCAAATAATACAGAAAATGTTCAAGCTTATTTGGATCAACATTTGTGAAAACACACATAAGTGGAAACACTTTCAGAAAAGAATATTTATAAGTTGATCAATATAAATCATTTGACTACTCACTTTTGAGCTTGAATGCTACAAGAAACCAACAAAATACTTAAATTATTATTAATTCATTGCATTGCCATGGGGCAAAATTTTTTAACTTTATTTGACTTGAAGATTTATGCTAACCAATGGGCTACTTTATCTCATTTATAAAACTGACAATTCTTTTTATATTATAAAATGAAATAAATATATGATAGATAACATTTTAAGTCATATTTTTAATGTATGAGCATACTTCATACAATCAGGTTACAAAAAGTATTTGCTTATGCTTGAAGCATCTCCAACATAGAAAAGTACTAAGCAGCTCAAAGCTCTGAGTAAAATTTGTTAAAAATATTTCCACTTTGTTTTTAAAAGTATTGATAACAGTACCAGAAGGGACCTGAATTGTGCCAACATAAAAAATTTATTACATTTGGTTTAAATGAATCAAAATAAATAAATATGTTTCCTATTATTAATATATTATTATTAATATTTCTCATTATTAATTATATGAGTGTAAAAGTATTGACACTCATATAATTAATTTCTCTTTTGTTACTTTTCTTAAAAATTCTAATATGCAGATGGTGCTTTTTTAAAAAATTTTATTATTACCATAAACTTATTATAAGGATACAAATGCCTTATAAAAACAAACATTTTCAAGAATGAATATTAAAAATCAATAAATAGAAATCATTAAACTTATCATTTATGTGAATTTTTTGATAAAAATTTTGATACTATTTAAAAATTAGCATTTTGAATATTTTAAGTCAGTTATTTTTTATTTATAGCTGTATAAGCAAAATTACCGTTTGAAGGAAAGTTTGCACTTTTTGAAAAAAAATAGTTCATTGTATAAAACATTCAATTTTTATTATTACAGAAGAATTCATAAAATGAATATTTTTAGAATTATTATGTCTAACTTTTTATTTTTCATGAGTCATTTTTAAAATTTGAAAGGGGAAAAAAAAGGCTTTTTATGAAAAAGCATGGAATAACAAGCATTACTCACTTAAGACTTCTGAATTTATAAAAAGAAGAGTATAAATTATTTAACACTCCTGCTTTTATAAAGGCACATATACAAAATGAAGTTACAAGAAAAAATGCCTAGAAAAAAATTAGAATTCATTTTAGAAAAAAAAATGTTAATATTGATATTTTAAAGAAAGCAAGGTGAAATTTAGACATCAAATAAAAAAAATTAAAAGTGGACAATTTAACAAAAACATTTTGTTAATTAAGATTGCTATAAACCTAGACACTAAAATGAGAAGAAGAAAAAAAAATGGCTACCAATCTTTCTTTTAATTTTATTTCACAAAACATTTAGTATCTTTTCACGATATATCTATATTATGAAAATGTTTGAATATCTTGAAAATCAATTTTTAAAAAATTTAACAGCACATGCCAATTTAAACTCCTAAAGCATCTACTTTGATAATATTCAGTTTCCTTGACAAATAGAGAATACAATAATGAAATATGAACAAAAATTAAAATTTTCCACTCGTACTTCTTTATAAAAATATAAACATTTTTATAAAGAATTTTATTATTAGAAAAATTCTCATATAAAAAATAAAATAAATCAAAATATTTTTTTATTATATAAGGAACATAGCAAATACACAGATAATTCATAGAAAAAAAAATATTTATTTAAAATAAGTAATTCATAAATTTTGAAATATATTTTTAAAAATTAATGAATTATGACTAAGTTTCAAACTTTAAAATTAAATAAAAAAATCTTTATTTACCACCAAGATTCATAAAGAAATTTTAGAATATATTTTTAAAAATTAAAGATTTATGAATAAATTTCAAATTTTAAAATAATTTTATTGTTAATATATACAGAAAAAAATTAATTCTACCTCAGACCAGAGATTTATGCATTCAAAACAAAATACATGTTCACAACATTCAGGATTCCCAAGATCTTGCCCCTTAAAATACTCAAGGCACACTGAACAGCGTTCCAGTTCATCTTTCCCGTCAAAGTTATTATCTTTTATTATTTTGAGCTCTGTAAAAATCAGTCATATGATATAATTAAGTAAAAATAAAAGAATAATATAAAAATATAGAAATGCTTTTATATATTATTCTACGGAAAATAAACTTTGTGAAATTTAAACATAACAATATGCAAATTTTAATAAATACTTCACATAATTAAAAACTTTTAGATTTATGCTTAGTGATATTAATTTGATATCAAATTAATCTAAATTTGCCTGTGCTAACAATTACATCATAATAACAACAAAACTTTTATTAAATATGAAAAAGTTGCCTTCCTTTTTTCAGAATGAATACAATATAATTTAAACATCCTAAACACATACAGTTATATACATACTTTTAGAATACATACATCTTTAGATATTAAATGTTCCATTATACAAAGAGTAATATATCAATATAAACATGACACTTATTACATTTGAGAAGTGAAATAGCATTGCTTTTATTATAAATGTCCAACTTAGTGTCACCTACAGAGGAAACAAATTGAATTCTCAGTTGAAGAATATAGACTTGAACAAATGTTCAAAAATTTGTAATTTATATAAATAATCATAATAACACAGAAAAAATATAAAAGTAATTAAATAATAATAAAATTATTTTAAAGCTATAGGTACAATTAAGAGTCCGTTGACGATGCCCCCCAAAAAAATAAATAATTATAATAAATAAATAAAATAATTAAAAGTTAACAAAAAGTAAAAACAAGCTATAGAATAAATTAAAACTATTAACTATTATTAAATACCAGATAGCAATTATTTAGATTAAGGTGCAAATCGTAGCAATTAATTAAAATTTAAAAGACAAAAATTGCAGCTTAGATTCGCTTGAATTGATTAACATAGCAAGACTCAAGCCACAGTGGTAGAATCCATCGGTGATGAATAAATTCCCCGACGTTTCTTCAATGCCGGCAAAGACTCCCAGTGCGTATCGTAGATAGCTCTGGGCCTTTTTTTGGAACTCGCCACACCTGGATGGTATACAGGTATTTGTCTAATCCCCTCGTTGCGTATCTGAGGGCATTTGGAATGGAAAGATTTAGAAATTTTGAAAATATAGTCCATAATAGGATCTAGATCAAGGTCTCTGTGGAGTTGTTTCCTTCTAACAAACCACGGAGCATTAACTATCATAGCTATCTGTTTATTTTGGAAGACTTGCAATTTCTTTAGCTTAGTGATTGAGGTGGATGCCCAGATGGGACATCTGTATAAGAGAATCGGTCAAAGAATAGATTTGTAGATCAAAACCTTGTGTCTGATTGCAAGCCTGCTCTTACGAGAAATTAGGCTTTTAAGCTCAACGCTAGCAGCAGTTGTTTTTGCAACTACGTTGGAAATATGAGTATTAAAATTCAATTTAGAGTCTAAAACTAACCCCAGGTACTTGTATTCAGTGACCCAGGGGACTGGTTGTCGAAAAAGAGTTTCATTTAGAATGGAACCAACATTCCACTTCCTAGTAAACAGAAGGCAAGCACTTTTCGTAGGATTAACTTTAATTTTCCAGGTGGTCAACCAATTTTCCAAGGTAGAAACTACTATTATACTGACTACTTTGAGTCACACACAATTAGCATGTTGATTTGAAAAAAATAGATTACATTTTTTAAATATTACATCACATCATTGCAATTTTTAACAACTTTAAAAAAATAAATATTTTATACACAGGTAACTTACAATAATCAAACAATATGAATTGAAACATTAATCAAACTAAATTATGAAATGTATAGCATTATATAAATTATGAAATTAATAATGATACTGTATTTAATATTAAGATTGATATCTGAAAAGAGTTATAACGGAAAGATTTAATACCCTTGTCATTTTTCCCATTAGAACATTCCTCATTACCATGTTCTGTTTTTTCAACTTCACTCATTCTTACAGTGGAATCTATAATCTATAAATAAGATACAAAAATGTAATATAAAGACTACTGGCAATAAAGGGAAAAAATGGCAAAATTAATAGCATGCTACAGTATATAAACATTGATGCGTGAGTTTTATTGTAACACTCCAAAAAAAAAATTTTTTTTTGCAAATTTCATAAAGAAATAATACAGCTAGTAAAACAGGCAGCCAAATTCAAGATTTAAATATATACATATATTAAATTGTTCAGATGGCAGTGCTCATAAATATATACACATAAATTATATAAATCAACATAGAAAATTAAAAACAGATTTCAATTAAAATCAAAAAATTTTATGTGATTAAACAGCATCATGTGTATTCTTTATTTGGGAACATTAGAATTTTATATATTTCAGAAATGAAAGGAAAAGACTATCGAAATCATAACTTTGCAGAAAAAAATTCTTTCTTTTCATTGCAAAAAATTTTTTGCAATTCTTCATATTGCAGATTATATATATATATATATGCAATATACAGATCTTCAAAATATGTAGATCTTTCCATCTCATTTGTTTTTACATCTTTAACTTTCTAGCTATGATTGATAATTAAGTGTACAAATCTTATCCAGACTAACATTTATGTCCTTTCTATCAATGAGATATTAAAGTAGAATTAATCACATACAATTTTTTACATATATCAAAATGCTCAACAGCTTATTTGTCATAACGGTGCACATAAAATATTTCTTTTGTTGAATTATGCACTACAATAAGATTTCCTTTAATACATATGCTACTGTAATAAACATAATTTAAAAGAAATTTTAGTACAAAGGTTACAAATCAAAATAATATCATAATGATGAAATAAATTATTTTTACTTATCTTACAAACCATTTTGTCCGAGATCCAATAAACTTTATCAAAAATTATTGTATTCAGAATACAACATACCTGTATTGTATCTTATATACATTTGTAGACATATTTCCATTCATGTATCGTTGTATAGTAACAAGGAATAAAATATATTTAAAAAACAAAATGGGAAGTAATTCCTGAAGAAAACTATCTAAATAGTAAATGTAAAAAGATGTAAGAAGAGAAAAAAAGATGAACACAAATTACAATTAAAAAAAAAAAAAAAATAGTCGAATTGATTTCGAAACCGCGCCAAGATGGTTTCAAAACATTTTAACCAAAATAAAACTATTTTAAAAAGACGACGATATATTCAGATTTGAATATTTTTAAACAAAATTTGTATTACTCACGATTCTTATGTCAATCTGTTTTCTGTACACACAAAAGCTTAAGCCTGTCAATTCAGAAAATTTATTTACTGAGCAGCTATACGCGCTGTTCAAAATCACCAAATAGCTCCCAAAAAGTCGATTTTTTGTAGGTATATTTTGAGAGGGAGAAATTGAGAAACGTGGAAGGGAAAAAAATTCCGGCTTTTTTTTTCCCTATTTATCATCTGAATATTCAATATAGTTGTCTTTCTACTTAGTAATTTTATGACATATAGAAGTTATAAAAAAAACTTCGTTTGAGTATTGTAAAAAGCAATTATAAAATGATTTGTTTCGATTTAAATTGTAGCTATTCACATAAACTATCTGAAATTAAAAAACAAAAAAATAATTATACTTTTTTAAAATTTATTACATAATCTGATTTTTATAATTAATTACTACATTTAAAATAGTTTGAGATCTCATATCTTACTTAAAATTACTATAACTGACTATTTATTTACATATATTAAGAGTGTTATTTCAGTAACTAAACTTATTTTAATCTATTGAATAATTTAATAATTAATTCATAAATATTGTTGAATGATTTAGTAATTAATCCTTTATTTTCGGCTATTATTTTCAAAGTTTATAAAGGTATTAATAAAAAATATAAAACTTAAATGTTTTTATGTTCATGAATGAAGTTTTGAGAAGAAAATCAGAAAGACAAAAGGAGAACATTAGGTTCAGGACTAGTATTTTAATTGCCAACAGTTCCATCATCCTAGTCATTTCTGCTCAAGAGAATAAGTAACTCAAACGTGAGAACCTTCACAACACGAAACCTTTTTATAAAATCTCTAGTCATTTCGTCAGTTTGTAACTTTTGCTGAAGATAACACGGAACTAACTTCTTAAACTGTCCCAAAAAACACAAGAAACTTTGCCATGGCTGTCACCCAAGTTAACAACATCTGAGAAGCAATAAAAAATGTATCAAAAAACATTTGGTAAGCTTCAAAAAAACCTATCAGAGGACATTTTACCTGCTCCTGCTTCTCTTGATGATTTATCAACTCCCAGGTGTAATATAAATTGTGAAAACTCTTCAAGAACTAACTGCACTAACCGCACTACTAATACTAAAATATCACGTTATAGAATGCCAATTATTCAGAAAACTGATCTTCTTCATATTCAAGATTCTGATAGTTTTTATTAGAGAATTGTGATAACACAAGGAAATCGCAAACAATAAATTTTAATAAAAGAATAAGGATAATTTATTCAGACCTTTATTTATTTCAACTGGCAACTGGCGTACCGATTACGGAGTACCAATGGGGGAAAATACCCCTAAACCTCCTCATCTTAATTCATAAATAGAATTTTAATTTTAATTGACTGCTTTAATGTTTGTAAATATAAAATAACTAGATAAAGTTTCTAAAAATCAATTAAATGGTACTCAAAAGTTAAAAATAATTAAAAGTAAAATACAAAATAAAATTAAAAAATAAAAGAATTTGATACAATTATTTATTTGAAGATCTTATAAAATGAATAAAAGAAATAAAATTTTATGGAATAATTATAGACTTTATACTCACAGTCAGGAACTACGTGAAGCACAAAGAAATTCTGGAACAAGATTCATCTCAATACCTTACTCTTAGAAAGATTCTCATCAATTTCTTTAAACAAAATAGCTCTATTTTACAAACATGCGATCATATTTTAAAGTGCGCAGCCTCTTGTCCACCATATCTCCATCTTTAAAAGATAATTTTTCATACATCACTTCAATGATCACAGATCATTATGCTGTTATTACTTGTAATTCAATGATCAGTTTCTTTTAACAACATGATATAAGAACAGGTCATTCAACTGATATAAGAAACTCTCAAAGAGAACTTCCTCTTTATCTAGGTGACACAGTTAAAGAATAGGACAAAGAAAACAATTCCTGTTTGGCAAATCACACTTCCAAAGAGAGAATCAAACTTAAAAATTTGCTGTACCTCAGTAAGAGTTAAGAAATATAAGCGTATAGACTTCGAGCAAACCAATGTTTTTCACGTAGCAACTTCCACCGCGAATATAATAATTGTGGTTCTCACAAAAGATGCTTTAAGTACGGTGTCATCTTTCTTTCTTTAAGGATCCCACTAATTTAATTAATGATCTGAATAACATACTTAATATTAACAATTCTTCCATCCTATGTGGTGATTTCAATGCTCATCACACATCCTGGTGTTGCAAACGTGATGATAGCACGGGCAATGCAGTTGTCAATTTTGCTTTAAAATCTGGTGCAGAAATTTTTGCTCCTACCATTCCCACTAGGATTACTAACTCCTCCTCCTCAACTATCGACCTAACCCTTCTAAATAACTTTCATGTCCCCTTCACTATTGAATCTCTATCTGAATTATCGTCCGATCATAACCTAACCTACTTGCTAATTCTCCCCCTGAAAATCTTGATTTAGATTCTACACTAACCATTGACGCCAAAATTAATAAAATTACCGAACTAATGCATAAAAAATACACTAACTCTTCTAACCCAATTAAAAAGAATAATATAAATTTTATTTCTCCACATATTAAAACACTCTCTAGAGAAAGAAACAGAGCACGTAAAAACTGGCAATTCTATCGCGATCACTCCACTAAAACCATCTACAATAGGACACAAGCCAAGTTTCGTAAAGCTATTTACGCGTTCACCCAAAGCATCTGGACCAATCGTCTTCAGACACTGGAAGTTGCTGATGGCTCTATGTGGCAAGCTATAAAACAATTAAATGGTAAAAAGCATAATATAACCGCGCTTAACTCGCCGAATTCGTCTCCTGTTACAAAGGACGAAATTAAAGTTGAAATTGTCGCGGATAGCCCCTAATTGGTCGGTTTCTGTTTAACCTTTACATAAATGATATTCCTATTACTCACAACGTACACCTCAGTTTATATAGAGATGACACAGCAATCGCGGTCTCTTCTAGCCACATTCAGGATCTCACTATTAAATTAAATCAATATCTCAAGCAACTTGAAGCTTGGCTTACTCGCTGGAAAATTAAAATAAATGTAGTAAAAACGCAACCTGTACTCTTCACGAGACGCAAAATTCCTCCTCCTAATGTTTTCCTATTTAACCAACCAATTAACTGGACTAATAACACTAATTACTTAGGGTATACCTTGATAGTAAGCTAACATTTTCTAATCATATTAACCACATTAAACGTAAATGTAATATTTATATACGCATACTTTATCCATTCATTAATAGAAAATCCCTTTTATCCTTAGATAATAAACTACTTATTTACATGTACTATTTGCGTCCCATCGTCACATATGCTAGTTTGGGGTTCCGCTACAAAATACCACATCAACTACATCAAAAGAATTGAAAATAAAATTTTAAGATTATTACTAACTCTCCTGGGTATTTTAGGAATGATGATATTCGTCAATGTTTTGCCTTCCCCTCTATTCAAAAATTCATGCTCAAGCTTGCAGAAAATTTCTATGCAAATCTTGAACACATCCCGAATGATGAAATTCGTAATCTTCCGAGATACAATTTCCATCTTCCGGAAAATGCTAAACGCCCAAGGGCTGTTCTTCACGATTTGCAAAGCTCCTAGACAAACTGGCTCAGTTGTCAAGAGCGTTGTTCCGCGCAGTCGAAAGGCTTAGAGGTTAACCCTGACCTGTGCTTTTAGTCTTCATTCCTACTAACGAAAATCCCATCCTACTGTAGTTTCCTTTTTTTTTTTTAAATTTTGAATTCTTTATTTATTCTGATTATTTTATTAATTTTTGTTTTTTTTATTTTATTTTTCTCTTTGTTATTAGCTATTTTATTAATTTTTTCGTTGCTTATATTTTTAATATATATTTTAACATGGGACATTGCCCTTAAATCACCTCACCTCCTTTTAACTATCAATGCTTTTTCCTTCATCAATGTTTCTAAGATGCAGATAGGAGTTTTAGGCCCCCTTCGAGGCCAGGGCACTCCGATATCCTGTAAGACGACGACGATTACTCTTTCCGAAAGCACTTCTCCTTTCGACAGCTTTCCCCTTTCGATCCTCTAAGATTTTTCCCTAAAATACTTCCCTATCTCTCTCGGAGTTTCCTCTCTTTAATCGTTAATATTATAAACATATAAAAGTGGTATGGTTATAAGAGGGCCTGAATGTCCGAGTGGCTAGCGCTCTGCCGCTCGATACCACAGGTTGCGAGTTCGAGTCCCGGTGGTGCAATGGATGTTTGTGTAGTGGTTCGGAATCACCTAAAGCCGTAGGTCCCGATCTAACATGATCGTAGAGCGTTACGGAGAGTGACGTATTAAATGGGGAAAAACGAATTTTTCCTATATAGTGATTAGGGGATCATAATCCTTGTTTCTTCGCATCCCCATATACCCTTTCGATTCAAGAACAGTGATGATTAGGGATTAATAATTTTTTCACTAAGAGTGCTATTTTTTTTTTTATTTGATGCCCAGTCAAAAATGGTGAAACAATTTATCTTATTAATATGATGAGAAATTTATCAACAAAAGATACTGACAGCAAATGGCAAATCATTGTGATTTGCTGACAAAAAGTAAATAAATAAATAAAAGCCAGAGATTAATTGATATAATGCATGAGATTCACTCTTCTCTTTAAGATCTTTGTAATGTTATTAGTAATTTTTATTTTCATGTTTTGATTCATTATTTTTTCTTTTTGTGATTTTAATAAATAATTTTGTAAATTCATTTTTCATATAATTTTTCATTTGAAATCAAAAGAAAGATTTTTAATTAAATTACTGCATAATTTATTTTTTATTTAGCATATTGATTGCAAAAATATCAATAGCAAATAAGTATTTTTATTTCTATATTGAAAACTGAGAAATTAAATAGATCTATGAGGGAGGGAAAAAAAGAAAGATCATTACAATTTAAAATAACTGAAATTTAACTATATCATATTTTTAAACAATTGAAAACAACTCTTCTTTATTTGAAAGTAAACCAAAAGAAATTTTTTAGAATGTTTAAGAAATGGTAACCAGCATAGCATATTGTTGTATAATGTGTTGCAAAAGTTAATGGATAAAGAACCACAATGTGTAATTTTAACATTAATTTCTAAAGTATGTAAGAAAGTAAAGATGGCAATGGAAGGGATTTAAGATTTATTATTAATTTCTTAGTAATTTGGGATAATCAAGATTTAAAATTCTGTACTATTATATAATTCTGTACTAATATTTAATCAACATAAAAAAGCTTCTTCATAATTGCCACATTGTTTAGTTGTGTGCATGCTATTTTAAATATGTTTTTAGGTATTATATAACTAGTTGATATTCTCTTTAAGATTAAATTTTTTCATACTTTGGTCTTTTAGAGAATGTTTGCTGGTGAATTGGTCATCTTTTATATTTTAAATTTTTATATTTGAGATATCAAAAAACAAATTCATGCATTTCATTGTTAAAAGTAGTAAAAAAGATTTTTTTTTTTATTATTATTTATTACATCTATACACTAAAATTTTCATTTTATACGTGTTCATTACAATATTAAGAAAATTCAAAATGATAAAATTATTTACATTTTAAAAACCATTATTCTCGATTGATAATTGACAAAAGATTTCTTCTTTAATTATTATAGATATTGATTCACATTTTTCTAGAAAATTAAATGTTTCTTAAAATGAATTTCACATTTCTTACAGACAAATCCCAAAATCATTTTAAATTGTTTATCATTGCTTAAGTGATATAAGTGAAGTTTTTAGTGTAATAGCTACTAATATAGTTTACTTTTGATCAATTGTCAGCATTTGACATTAAAAAAGGGTCTAAAAATTAAATTTAAAAATAAATTATTTACTGAAAAACTAATTGGTGTAATAAAAATTTTAAATTTCTTAATGTTATGAATAGTACATATATTTTTAACTGTCAATAATTATTTTGCAAATTTAGTAATGGTTATAATTAGATAAAACAAATGTGAATTATAATTTTGTGCTTTTTATAGAATTTTATAATTTTATTTATGTTGTTGGTTAAATTTGTTTATATAATTTTTCATTTCAATCTGTAAAAAACAAACATTCTATCAAATATTAAAGGAAAAATTTCATTAACTAAGAATTGGGAGACTAAAATATGAATAAGCAAACTCTGTTGAACCAATAAATAAAATTCTTCCCAGTGTTATATCTTTTTGTTAAATTATAATACAGAGTTAATTTACAAAACAATGGATTAATTGTTAGTAATATAATACTTAAAAATGAGATAAATAAAAGAAAAAACATATTAAATAAAAATATGAAACAAGGAGAATTTATATACATTATTGCAATTATTGCTATCATGTGATCAATACATGTGCTAATTTTGAAAGGCAAATGACACAATATTTTTATGGTGTTTTAAATACCACTCTACACATCATATATATTGTGTTCTATTATTTTATTTACTTTTTATTTATAACATCAGGCTGAAACTGCAAAACATCAAGAAGTTTTTTAGTTTTTAGTACATTTTCATATTTATATTTATATATTTTATTTTCATATTTATTTTTATATTTCATATTTATTTTCATATTATACAGAATTTAAATGATGCGTCATGTTTATTGATTTGTAAAGTGCATTGCTATTTAAAAATATGAAATTTTAAAAGAAACTTTTAATACATTTCTTTTAAAATAATAACTATGATCACACAAATATTATAATAAAAAATTATTTTAATGAAAGGAATTACATGTATCTTAAATGTTACTTAGCAGCTAAATTCTAATTTAAAACCAATATATTTCAGTTTCCTAGATAATGTTTTTTACTCACATATATAGGTATATCATTCTACGTACATAATTTTATTTTTAATACGTAAATTTCATAGTAATATTAATTTTATTGATGATTAAACGTTTAATAAAATTTAATGCAAAATCAGATTAACACTGGAAAACCAATATTAATTTTGATTTTGCATTAACTTTTTAACATACAATCAGTCATATGGTGCTTTATTGAGATTTTATTTTGAAATCTCTACGATTTTTGGGGAACGCTCTTGCTAGATATTCCGATTCACTGAGATTTCTCCCAAAATATGGAAGCGGATTTCTGGAGAATTCTCTCTACAATGTGATTAAAAAAGTAATCATTAAAGTGTTAATGTTTTACATATAAAAAGGTTTATTAAAAAGACATTTAGACACACGTTTTTAAGTATGGCACAATTATCATGAAATGTGCATAGTGACTTTCATAAAGTATCAAATGTGTTTGTCTAATGATTTTACCACTTTTAATTTAATCTCGCTGTATATATGAACAATTTTAGAACTTGATAATTCATACTTACCTGGCACTGGAGTCATCCCTGATCAAGAAGGGGGATCTCCCGAGCAGAGGCCCATCATAGCACTTCGATGGGCTGACGTTCGCCACATCCGCAAACTGCGGTTGCTTGGGGTGCATAATTTTTGGTAGTTGGGGCTGCGTACGCGCGGCCCCAGATTTTTCTAATAGTAGAAATACATGAAGATTTATTTTATAAAAACATGACTTATGTTTAAGAATGGCTTTAAAAGTTACGTATCGAAGGTGTGAGATTTTTATTACCTTTATGTCATGTGAAATGTTAATACAACTGTGTTACGCGATATGCTTGATTTGAAATCCAGCACAGAACATGGTAGAGTAATGTATTATATGTTAAAGTTATCAAAGAAAACATATTCACTTAAAGTGTCTGTTAACCATGAAAAAAAAAAATTTAGATCCCTGTTAAGTTATTTGTTCCGGAAAACTAGAGAGCGTTTTCACATAACTGTCTAAAGATTATGTACAATTTTAATATATTCTCAGAAAAATTTTAAATGTTGTCACTGTGGAAAAAAACCCACCAACTTTTAAAACATAAAATAAAAAACGGTGTGTGTCATTATTTCACTTATTTTTTTTATATTGAATATCAATTCTTCATTTTTTTTTTTTTTTCTTTATTCTATTAAATTTATGTATTAATTTTTTCATTATTTTTCTTTTAATAATTTCATTAACATTATCTCAAAATACTCTTTGTTATTCATACATATAAAAAATAACTAATATTACTTTTCTATAATCCATGGAACTTAAAGAAATACAAACTCACCATCACTTACAAAGTTAGAGATAGAGGTCGCTACGGTATTCCTACAACTTTTAATGATCAACCACATGTTATTGGGTAGCTTTTATAAGTACAATCCGTTTCCCTAGAAACATAAAATTTCCAATATCTCTCATTCTATGGTCGTGGTCATTCTAGCAGATTTAACACGCTCATTAGAATAGTTTCGGTCAGAAATGTTGAATTCTTTTTCAAATATATTGAAAAAAAGTTAAACATAAAAGGATATTTTATAGTGGAAAAAAAAAATCTACGCGATAACCAATTATCTCATTCTATTCACTAATGGGAAATCTAATACCACAAACATATTCATTTATGTGATTGCAATTGATGAGAACATTTTTTTGAAATTATTTGATGCTTGATAGTTGTTTGTTGTTTTTTTCGGATTTGTCATGTTGCGAAGCAACTTGGCTGCGCAAGCAACCGCTAGCTTCTATCTTGTTTCAGTACAAAGACAATGAAGAAATGCTTTGTGGCTTCGTGGGGTCTGCGCCACACTCGAACCCTACCATCAGCTCTTACCAACTGAAATCGTGACTCATCGGACCAGGCCACGGTTTTCCATTCATCTAGGGACCAACCGATATGCTCACGTGCCCACGAGAGTCGCTGCAAGCGATGTCGCTCTGTCAGTAAAGGCACTCGAGTCGGTCTTCTGCTGGAATAGTCCAAGAAAGCCAAATTTCTCCGCACAGTTCTAACAGACAAGTCCCTTGTACGTCCCACATTGATTTCTGCGGTTATTTGACGCAGTGTTGCTTGTCTGTTAGACTTTACGACTCTTTGCAGACGTCGGCGGTCTCGGTCGTTAAGTGCAGGCGGTCTCGGTCGTTAAGTGCAGGCGGTCTCGGTCGTTAAGTGCAGGCGGTCTCGGTCGTTAAGTGCAGGCGGTCGACCACTGCGCTGTCCATGGTGGGATGTTATGCCTGAAATTTCATACTCTCGGCACACTCTTGACACAGTGGATCTGGGAATGTTGAATTCCCTAACGATTTCCGAAATGGCATGACCCATGCGTCTAGCTCCAACTAACATTCCGCGTTCAAAGTCTGTTAATTCCCGTCGTGCGGTCATCATCACGTCAAAACCTCTTCACATGAATAACTTGAACAAAAATGAAAGCTCTGCGGAAGCACTGCTCATTTATACCTGTTCTACGCGATGCTACTGCCATCTGAAAATTTGCATATTGCTATCCCATGACTTTTGTCACTTCAGTGTATATATTAGTAGTATATGTATTACGTCACCCCATTACTAAAGTGGAATACTTCCCATTCATTATTACAACGATCAAATTTGCCGATTTTCAGCAAATTAGTTGAAACAGCGCCATCTATTAATGAGAATTTTAACTATTTTTCATAGTGTAAGAAAAAATTCCAACTAAGTAAATTTGTAAATTTTTGATATATTTCTAAAATTGTATAAATTTATGAATACGATATATAGAAAACATTAGCTAATGAAACCGACGCTAACGCTGCCAAAATGCCTCAATAATATCAAACTGTGAAACTGTTTAGAATGTAAATGATTTCTAAGATTAGCTGTAGATTTAATCCAAATACGATTCTTACAAGATTTCGCAAAGGGATTAGATATTAATTTAATCGTAACACAAATAACCTTCAAATATGAGAATTTTTTATAGTATTTATATTATGGTAGCTTAATATATAATATTTCATATTTTTACACAAATTGATTCAATTTTCACCAAATAAATAACAAATGTTATTAAATTTTTATATACCACTTTTTATTGTTCAGTGTGTAATATCTATATGAAAAACTTGGTTTACAAATTTTAAAAAGGGTGTTTGCCTGCTACATGGCACATAGTTCCATTAGGAGCTGTACAGAATCGCTAGCAAGAGATTCTGGACACATAATTTTTGGAAACAGGGCTGCCAATGCCATTGCATAATGGCGCCCTTATGAGTTAACATGTAGAACTCTTAATAAAACATGGTGGAGAATTAGAGTAAAATTGCGATTTGGTATTTCGTTAAAGATGGTAGTCAGTGCTTAGGTTCTATCGTGAATACTAGCTAGGAACTGAACCAATTACATAATGCTTTTTTTAACTCATTTATTAACGTTCCTCTGAAAAATTAATAGTTTAAAAAAACTGAAAAATACGCTTTTAGAGTTAATCAAAGTAAAAAATAATTGTTAACATAAGAATAAAATGACTGACGAGAAAATGAATGTCACTGTTCTAAAAGCGTGGGGTGTTTTGTATGACATTTTTAAACTAACTCTGCATTTCGGAATGAAACTAGTGAGAAATTATAACGATTGATATCGAGCACCCCACGATTTTAGAACAGTGACATTCATTTTCTCGTCAGTCATTTTATTCTTATGTTAACAATTATTTTTTAGTTTGATTAACTCTAAAAGCGTATTTTTTAGTTTTTTTAAACTATTAATTTATTTTTTACTTTTTAGTCTGATTAACTCTAAAAGCATATATTTTTTTAGTTTTTTTAAAGTATAATTGTTTTTTCCACTTGTCGTCGTTCTTCTTTTTGACGGAGTGCCTTGGCCTAAAATTAGGTCTTTAACTCCAGAATGGTAGCACATACAGTTCATAGGATAAAATAAAACATTGATGCATATAAAAACAGGATGAGTGATCAAAGAAACTGCCCATATTTACAAAAAATAGAATAATGTACAAAAAACAAGTATTTACAAAAATTACAAACAAAATAATATAAAGGAAGAGAAAAAATAAAAATTAAAAAGATAAAAATGCTAAAAATATATACAGAGTAATTAAAGAAAAAATATAAAAAGAGAAGATGAAATATACTACAGAGTAGAGTAATGCTGCTAGAAATGATGACAAAAATCTAGGTTAATTGCAAATTGTGCAGGGACGCCCGAGGGCGTTTAGCATTTTCCGGCAATGTGAAATCGTATCTAGGAAGATTACGGATTTCATCATTGGGGATAAAGTTAAGGCTTGCATAAAAATTGGTCGCAAGATTGTGCATAAAATTTTGAATAGAAGGGAGGGAAAGACTGTGACGGATGTCATCATTTCTAAAGTACCATGGTGAGTTTGTTAGCATTCGAAGAATTTTATTTTCAATGCGCTTGATATAATTAATGTGGTACCTTGCAGCAGAACCCCAAACCGGGCAAGCATACGTTATTACGGGCCGCAAATAGTACATATAGATGATTAGTTTATTTTCTAAAGAAAGAGGTGAATTTTTATTAATAAAAGGATAGAGCATGCGAATCGCGATGTTAACTTTCCGTTTAATATGATTCATATGGTTAATATAAGTTAGTTTATTATCTAGATAAACTCCCAGATATTTAGCGTTAGTAGTCCAGATGATTAGTTCATTAAAAAGATAAATGACGCGCCATCTAGTGAGCCAAGCTTCAAGCTGCGTGAAGTATGTCATGTAGTTGTTTTGAATGTCTGTGAGTGTTTTTCCTGTGGTGATGACAGCTGTGTCGTCTGCATAGATACCTAATGAAATATTTTTAAATTGTGGAATATCGTTTATGTAAAGATTAAAAAGAATTGGTCCAATTAAGGACCCTTGCGGAACACCTGCGCCTATGATTCTGTCAGCAGTGGCAACTGGCAACTGGCGTACCGTTTACGGAGTACCAACAGGGGGATATACCCCTTAAACCTCCTCATCTTAATTCATAAATAAACTTGGAATTTTAAATGGCTGCTTAATTATTGTTAGTAAAAAATAAAAGATAAATGTTTCTAAATTCAAAAAATTAAGTAGGTACTCAAAAAAAAAAAAAAAAAAAAAAAAATACTATGTATAAAAAAGTAAGATACAAAATAAAAGAAATTAAAAGTTAAGTTTTAAAATCGGTACAATTAGGGACCAGTTGTCGATGCCTTTTACTATTGCAAAAACGTAAACAAACTCTCCAACCCTTTGTTTACTGATCACTGATTGGAAATCATGCTGAACGGTGAGAGCCAATAGGAGCATCTGAAAGGTAAAGGTTAAAACATGGTGCAAAATACAAAAAATCCCCACAAAAAAAAAAAAGGCCGATCTCAGA